>JAHDVF020000980.1:600000-781680 GCA_022606425.2 Lepidostoma basale
AAGGAAAAACACAGGCATCGTAAATTTATTACGCAATTATTTTATTTCATTTTTATTTCAAATTAAGAAAAACAATTATTACAAAATCACGTAAAAAAAGTAATTGATTTGGTTTATTTAAAATTTCAGTTTTTATTTTATTTCAAAAACACGAATACCAAAGATTTAAATCAATGATTTGAGAATTTATTTAACAATCTTCAATATGAGCAGAAAATAGCTCATTAATATGAATAAGGAATCTGGTCGTGTCCTGGCTCGAACCCAAGTCCCCTAGATCAGGAGACAAGCGTTCTAATCCCCTAGACCACCACCCGCTTAAAACAAGTTTAAAAGGCAAGCAAGTTCCAATATGTCTAAAAAGAAAAATGTTTGACTCATGTTTACCGCATATCTTGACATATAGTCTAGAGACAACTACCCTAACACCAAAAAGTACAGTGGAGAGAAGAAGGCTGAAGAAGAAGAAAAATTATTCTAAATTATTTTTGTTTGAATAAATATAGTTAAACTTTGTGTAACAACACTTTTTATTTTTACTGAACTCAGACATGTTTCGGTTACAAGTAAACTTTATCAACAGTAAAATAAAACAGAGCGGTCACTTATATACTAAATGGAGATCGAGTTATGTATAAAAGTGAAAGGGGTATAATTAGGGTTGAAAAGAGGGAAGATGTAAAGGGAACATATCGAGTGGAAGGGGTATAATTAGCATTGAGGAGATGGGAGATGTAACGGGAACATATCGAGCATGGGAATTGAATTTAAATTTAATTGGTAAGACTGGTTGGACTGTTAAAATTGTATACATTGATAAAGGTTACTTGTAACTGAAACATGTCTGAGTTCAATAAAAAAAAAAGTGTTGTTACACAATGTAACTATATTTATTCAAACAAAAATAATTTAGAATTATTTTTCTTCTTCTTCAGCCTTCTTCTCTCCACTGTTGTATATAGGCCTCTTCCATTTTCTTCCACTCGTCCCTGTTTTGTCCCTTCCACATTCTAAGTCATTCTAGCTATTTGGACAATATTGTCAGTCAATCATTAGGTGGCCTCCCGACACTCCTTTGTTTTGTTCAAGGCATCCACTGAAGTATTCTGGATGTCCATCGGGTATTGCCCTGTCTTGCTTTATGTTCAACCCATTGCCACTTTAATTAAGCTGTACGATCCATGATGTCGGCAACTTTGGTTCGGCGTCTTATTTTTTCATTTCTTTTTTGTCTCGGAGACTCACGCCGAAAATTTACCTGTCCATGAATCGTTGTGTGATTTTTGGTTTATGGATACTTTTTGATGTTAAGGTGGTTGTCTCTAGACTATATGTCAGGATATGCGGTATACACGAGTCAAACATTTTTCATTAATACAAAGCGTTACTATATTTATTCACAACATAAATGTTATGTTATAACTGAAACATGTCGGTGTTAAGTGTTTGTAATACTATGTGTAATTATATTTATTCAAATATGTTTCTATATTATTTTGAATTTTGTTATGATTATTGCCATCTTTGGAATTTCCTGGAGAGACCACATCACGAATGAGGAAGTTCTTCAAGGAATCGAAGGAGGAAGGCACCTGCTCAGGACCTTGTCCGAAAGGCGTGCAAGATGGATCGGCCATGTAATACGTCAAGAAAGTCTCTTGCATGCCATAATGGAGGGTATGATCGAGGGGACAAACTCTAGGGGACGCCCACGCCGAGAGTACCTGGAGGACCTGTTGGTGGACGTACGCTGTTCATCATATGCAAATCTCAAAAGAGCCGCACAAGACAGGGAAAAATGGAAGAGAATAATGGAGGAAATTGCTGCAAACCAATCCCAGGATTGAAACCAGAGAAGAGAAGAAGATTGCCATACAATATTCAACAAACAAAAAAAATAACAATGAAACTTAATGTACAATTTTATTACCATGAATGTTTCGGGGTTGCAACTAGATTATTAGATTAGGTTAGTTATCACGTAATTTTCAAAATTTAAATTTAAAATTAAAAAAAATAATAAGTGCAATACAAATTACGTTTAATCAATCTAATATTAAATGTCAGCCATGTACTCGTATGTTGAGGAATCGAGAGAAAATATTTCGGAATTGAATTGTGTAGCGGTAAATTTTTTTCCTAGCCTTTCCGAGAGACGACGTGATGGTAATTTAGCTACCTATTTCAAGTTGAAACAAAAGAAAATCGAAAGAGATTTTCCAATTAAATCTATTTCCACGTTTTAGATGCTCCGCAAACACGAAAAAACCATCAACAAACCATTTAATAAATGGGAGTAAATCTTTCTTTCTGTTCAATTTAACCATTAGGATTTCTTGGGCCAAAGACAAGAAGACATAGTTGGCTATTGTGGAGATAAATCTCATCTTTCTGACTTTTGCGACAGCGTAGTCCTCTCCCTTGGCGGCGTCCAGTACTCCATTTATCCATCCGAGATGATGCTTCACTCGAGTGTAGACATCAGGTTCACCGCTATCGCACGATGATCCAAAAGAAACAATTCCTACGATTGTGTCTTCGATGACGAGTGATCCTCCGGAATCCTGTTATAAAAGCGGAATATTTCATATCAAGGATCAACGAGTCATGAATACAATTGAAAACTTTGATAAGAAGCCATTACTTAGTGGTTGGACATACAGTAGGGTCTCGGTATTCCGACCTCCCGAGTTATCCGACCTACCGGGGCAATGCCCCTTTCCTTTACCCGACTGCACGCATTATATTCGCGCGCCAGGCGACAGTCCTCAGTGCTTACGTAGTCTTTTGCATGTTTTATTACTTTGCCGTAAGTGCATTTTGATGTTTTAGTTCGTTACATTCAGTTATGTTACCTACATGTATCAATTTGAAAAGTTTTCGATGTGCAAATAAAATTAATACATTTTCAATGTCGTTTTTATCATTTTCCGTGTTATCCGACCTTTTCGCTTATCCGACCTTGCCGCGGCCGGTTTAGGTCGGATAATCGAGACTCTACTGTATTTAACATTTAATTAAATACTTTTTGTACTTGTTATACAATCACTTTATTTGTGAGGCGAAGGAAGTGGTTGTATACCAATTACAAAAAGTGTTTAATTAAGTATACAATTGAAATCGTCTTTTTTATAGAAATGAAAAAAAGATCATGCTCTAGCAAGGCAAAACATGTCATATCTTGAAATAAATCGTGTTTTTTATTCTTCTTCTTCTTTTAAAAGATCTGACGATCTGTGACACAGAAATCAGGTCTCCTCGGATGATGTAGACCAGCTATCTCTCCATGCAATGCGAAACATGTAACTCCCGTATAATTAAATTAATCTTCCAGAAAGCCTTCCGTTTCCTAGACCATCACTTTTCTACATTTTATCGATAAAGCATAATTGAATTATAACTAACCAACCTTCACGCCGTCTCCCCGAAGGGGTAGGCAGAAAGAATGGACTCCCACACTTTTCTTTCCTGACATGTTTCTCTCGCTTTCTCAACATTACATCGTGTCATGCACGCGCGTCTATTCCTCTGACTCCTCACATGGCCGACATTCAATATTTGATTTATTTGATCGTGCCACGTTTTCCTCGGTCTTCCTCTTTTTCTGGTTCCATTTACATCACTTACATATAATTTTTTTACCATTCTTTCTTCATTCATTCTTTCCATATGTCCAAACCATCTTAATGATCCTTTCATTATTTTGTTCATGACACCATCATTCGCACCGCATTCACTTATTATATTTTCATTCGACACTATCATACACAGAGTATTCACACATTCGTCTAAGAGATCTCTTTTCTACTGCATTTATTCTACTTTCATCCTTATTTTGCCAGTTCCATGCTTCGCTTCCATACATAAGGGTCGGTTGAAGAACACCATTTTGCACTGCCATTCTAGCTTTTTTGGATAGGTTTCAACGCCAAACGCATAAGAAGTTGTTTTTATTTAGATATTCTCTTATCTAATAATGTCCACGGACATCCGATTGACAATCCCTGGTAAAATAATTCAATGAAATATTTCCTTTCACATGTTGCATTAACATTTTAATATATTAAAAAAATGATTTTAGATTTTACCATGCAGAATTTCGTTTCTGAATCGCCAATCGTACACAAATTGGATTGATCCAATCCTGGAATCTTATTTTGACACGTGCCAAGCGGTTGGATATGAACGCGCATCGTCTTTAGATTATTTGGCGATGTTTCCTGAAACAAAAAAATATTTATTATACTAACTAACTAACTAACCATCACGCCGTCTCTCCGAAAGAGTAGGGAGAAAGAATGGACTGTCACACTTTACTGATGCGGCACTCCATCCTTCGCTTTTCGCTCCGCGGGAGACGCGGTGTGATGGGTTGCGAACCTCATCGCCACCAATAGGCATCTCCAACGCGCACTTCGATCGTCCAACACCCACAAAATAAATCTAAAACAAATAATATAAAATACAATGATATTAAATAAAATAACAAAATAAAAATAATTTAACACAAAATGTTCTTTTTAGATGGTGCACATAGTGTCTGTTTAATTTATGTTCCACGTATCCACCGTTTATTTAATTTAGCACATAATGTAATAACACATAATGTTTTTTTCGATGTTGCACATGTCGACATGGACGATCCGGACTTTTGTGTTTATTTAATTTATGTTACACGTATTCACCGTTTTTTTAATTATCTGTAATAAGGCTCTTAACCAGCAAGATCTTAAAAATAATATTGAAGAAATTATTCAAATTATTCAAATTGTCATTGGAACAAATGATAAATTTATTTTTACACCTGTCAAAATTCTTTATAAAAACGAAAAAACTTACATAATTTTAATAGCAAAACAGAATATTATATACTTATTATATGTATGTTTAAACTGAAAATAGAACTTTTCATGCGTGTACGAAGCTTCTGGGTTCTAAGTTACTCAGCAGGAATACCAAACCTTTGATACAAAAGACATTAGTCTGTGTCAGCACAATTTCATATAAGACCGGTAGTCACCAACGGCTGTGAGACATGGTCTCTAACGCAGAGAGAGGAAGGCAGGCTGGCAGTTTTTGAGAGGAAAATTCTGGGAAAAATTATTTGGACCCATGTTGGAGGATGGGAATCAAAATAAATCTTGATATTGAAGTACTTATTAACCTTTCGATAAAATAAAAACGAGCGTTCCGGTGATGGGTAGCCAGTACGATAAAAAATAAGCGATTTTAAATCGGAAAAATAACTCATCCCCTTAATTAATTATAATTGAAGTAAAACATTATAATTGTTGAGATTTCTTTGCTGAAAACAATAAAAAAAAATCTGGCATCGCTCACGGAACGGGCATAGGTCCACTCTGGTTGCAAGCCCGAGAGCTACTGCCGGCGGCAGTGAGAACATTGATCTCCTCGCGCTTCCACAATGAAGTATGCAAGAGTGAGATGCAATTATAGTGTCGCCAACCTGCCTCTGGTGACACCGGTGGGAAGAGCGATTAATCTGCTGAACGCGGACTCCTCGGAGATCAACGTCTTTCATATTAGTGAAAGTACGTTCAGAAGGCAAACACTCTTAATTCTGGAGAGTATCCTGTCTTCCTAATGTTGAACTATCTCTCATGCGTTTCAGGTAGTATACTATACACAATATATTATTTTACCTGTTCTCAATAGATGCCTTAAAAATACATTTTGTATTGTCTGTTGATGAAATAAACTGATTTGATTTGAATAGTTTGGAGACTCCTGATGTAAAGTATTATAATCTTTATGCAATTTCGGTGACAACTGTCAATAGATTAATTATCTTACCTCACTTGTCATTTCCCACCCAGTAGCGATGACATTGTCAACTTCATCGTTGAAGTTTTCATCTGGTAATTTAACAGATTTAACGTTGTCATTAAATACAAAAGGACCCTCGATCTGAAGCAGGCCGACGTCATTGATGGGTGGACTTGGTGCAAATCCTCTGTGCACAAATGTATTCTTTACTTTGAAGACTTGGCTAGATTTGTCATCTAGCACCCTGGACCCAACAGCCACACTCAAGTCTTTTGTGTTTGCGCTGGAAACATATTAATTCAAAAATGTCAATACGCACGTGAATACCTCATCAAGACCTATGTATGGAGTATCTTGATGTACGGCTGCGAGACATGGTGCCTATCCGAAAGAGATAAGCGGAGACTAGAGGCTTTTGAGATGTGGTCCTATAGAAGACTATTAAGAATTTCCTGGAGAGACCACATCACGAATGAGGAAGTTCTTCAAGGAATCGAAGGAGGAAGGCACCTGCTCAGGACCTTGTTCGAAAGGCGTGCAAGATGGATCGGCCATGTAATACGTCAAGAACGTCTCTTGCATGCCATAATGGAGGTTATGACCGAGGGGACATACTCCAGGGGACGCCCACGCCGAGAGTACCTGGAGGACCTGTTGGTGGACGTGCGCTGCTCATCATATGCAGATTTCAAAAGAACCGCGCAAGACAGGGAAGAATGGAAGAAATTGCTGCCAACCAATCCGAGGATTGAAACTTTCTAACTAACTAACCGAATAATGTTCAGGATCCCATGGACAGACAGAGTGACGAACACAGAATTAGTAAATAGAGAGCTGCTGACATTGATCAAAGTCCGCAAGATTTCATATCTGGGTCACGTTCTATGAGGTTCAAAATATCGCCTGCTGCATCTAATTTTAAAGGGAAAAATAGAAGGCCGCAGGGGGGCAGGAAGAAGGCAGATCTCTTGGCTGCGCAATGTGAGGGAATGGACGGGAATCGTAACTGTGGAGGAGCTATTCCGGACAGCGCAGTATAGGGAAGAGTTTACCAGAGTGATCGCCAACGTCGGGGGGACCTGACAGGGCACTTTACGAAGAAGAAGAATAGGTACGCATGAAAATAGTTTAAAAACAACAACAATCACAAACCATAACGCCGTTTCCCGGAAAGGGTGTGCAGTGATAATGGACCGCCACACTACTATAATATATCAAGACATACTTCTATAGATTCCTCCACATTAATTCAGCGTGCGCGTGCACGTGCACGTCGTCATACGTCATACGTGCACGTCAATTATTCCTGCATCTAACATGGCCGACCTTTTAAATGTAATTGATTTTGTAATGCCATGTTTTCCTCGATCTTCCTCTATTTCTAGTTCCATTTACATCGTTGACATATAATTTTTTTGCCATTATTAACTCATTCATTCTTTCTATATGTCCAAACCATCTTAATGATCCATTCATTATTTTGTTCATAACACCATCATTCGCACCGCATTCACTTCTTATATTTTCATTCCACACTCTATCATACACAGGGGGTCCACACATTTGTCTAAAATATCTCATTTCTACTGCATTAATTCTACTTTCATCCTTATTTTGCCAGTTCCATGCTTTGCTTCCATACATAAGGGTCGGTAGAAGAACAGCATTGTGCACTGCCTTTCTAGAGTTTTGGATAGGTTTTTGTTTGCGATGACAACTTTAAGTGGACCATTCACTTTGTTGCCTGCTCCAATCCTTATTTCAATATCCCTCTCGACTCGCCGATACACGAACTCATCTACTTGCTCCAAATTTGATATTGTGTAAGAATATTGCTTTTGATAAGTTTGATACATACTGATCCAAACAATGCGTGGCAGTCAAAACCCAGTTTTCGTTTATGATTGCCCCAGCGCAGATGTGCTTGTCGAATTGTCTTATCGACACCTGGTACTTGGCCTCATCATCCTTCGCATCTTCCACTCCGTCAGGTTCTTGTCTCTTCGCACGGGGTTCACTGACTGCAAAATGATGACCAGAATTAATTTTAAAGTTATTAATAGCCATATCTATTGGGTATTCTCTTGTTCTCTGAAGAAGATTAAAAACAAAGTGAACATAGCTGGCCAACATTCACCACAAAACTCATGTTCCAGAACTTAAACTAACTATCATGTCGATTAACCGAAGTGGAACGACTAGCGAGACTGAAGTGGCAATGGACGGGTCATCGGGACGGAGGCAATGGAGGATAGATGGACCCAGAAAATAATAAGGTGGAGACCACGGGAGAATCGTCGGCAGGCCGCAAAAAAGGTGGGCCGACGACATTGCTACCATGGGCAGGGGGGGGGGAAATGTGGCTGCGACTGGCAGAAGATAGAGACGAGTGGAAGGGAAAGGAAGAGGCCTATGTCCAGCAGTGGACCAATAAAGGCTGACGAAGAAAAATAAGAAGAAAAACCGAAGTGGTGAGTCAAAAGAAAGGACCTGGTATTATATTTTCTATACAACGCATTGGTTCGGAGCAGACTCGAAAGTGGTTCTGTGATATGGAGTCCTCACGAGGCGATATATTCCGTTATGCTGGAGAAGGTTCAGAAAAAAGGGCCTTCATCTCAGATGTTCTTAGTAGACCCTATTACATATAATATTAAAAAATATTATTAAAAAAGGTTTATTACAACTCAAAACGTTTCCGGTGATTAACAAAAATACCACAACTAACACAGCGGTCATGTTGCAGTTCGAAAATACTGTTCTGATACTCTTAAGCGCTTTATTTTTATAGTTCCGACTTATAATCTCTGATTCGATTAATTATTTTTTCCAATATAGCATTTTCCAGTAAGCGGTGAAATATGACGAATCATAGATAAGTAAAATTAACTTTTTAGTTTATGAATGTTTCACGTCCCTGACGTAATGAACTTTACTAATTATACTTTACTAATTAGATATAGTTTTGTTATTGATGGTTGAGGTATTGGCTTTGTAAAACTCCATTATAAACATTTTCGGAAATTCTAAAGACAGACGTAATATTTTCAAACAAAGTGGAATCTACCAGATTAATTGTGAGGATTGTGATGCCGTATATATTGGAAAGACAGGTCGATCATTTTTATAGAGTTTATCTTCTTCTTCTTCTTCTTCTTCCTCAGCCTATTCCAGTCCACTTCTGGACAAAGGCCTCCTCCATTCGCTTCCATGTCACTCTGTCTTGTACAGACTGCATCCAGGTTATTCCGACGTGTCTGTTCAGATCATCCTTCTACCTATTTGCGGTCGCCCCGCACTTCTCTTTGCCGTCCACGGTCTCCAAGTTAGCAGTATTTTTATTCATTTTTCATCTGAGCTTCTGATTATGTAACTTTTCCATTGCCATTTTAGAGTCGCCACCCGGTGGATAGTGTCAGTGACCTTTGTTTTTTTTCTCACCGTATCTTTTCTGACTCTGTCTCTTAGGCTCTTTGCTAACATGGCTCTTTCCAAGGCTCTTTGGGTTACTCGTAGTTTCTCGGCACTTTGTTCGGACAATGTTACAGTTTCAAGACCATAAGTACCAACTGGCAGAACGCATGCTTCAAATACTTTACGTTTCAGGTTGATCGGTATTTTCCGGTTTTTAAGGATGTAACCCATGTTTCCAAAAGCTGCCCAGCTTAGTTCAATTCTTTTTTTTAGCTCTGTGGTTTGGTAATCTCGGCCCAATCGAATATTGTGTCCCTGGTATGTATTGTATATTCTTGGACATTCTCAATTCTGTTGCCATCCAAGTTGATTTACAAACCTTTCCGTGCCGATCACCTTGGTCTTTGCCAGGTTCCTATTCAAACCTACAGAACAGGTTATATTAACCAAAAATTTCATACAAAAACAGAAACGTCTTTTCGGAAACGTCGAATCATTGTGTGAATTTTGACTTTCATTTCTAAACCAAAAACACTTTTTTTTTTAATATAGCAAATAATTCCCAAAAATTAGAGAAATTAGAAAATTTTGAAATTTTAAAGGTATAGAAATGTAAATTGAATGATATAAATAACCAAATTCCAGCTTATTCCCCATTAGTATAAAGTAGAGTAAAAACTTTTCCTCTATACAATCTAGCAAAAAAAAAAAAATAATACTACCTTCAACTTTTGTCACCATTCTTATTAATGTAATCTAAATCATTTTATTGTTTATCGTCTTTAATTTAAAATGTTTCATGAATGAATGAATTGTATGAATTCAAAATGACATTTGATAATGCCTTATAAGGGCGATACATGTCATTCCCATAAAATATAATTGAACTTCTAAAAAACTGACGTTTTCATTCTTATTAATTATTTAATACGAAGTTTTATATCATTGTTCAAGAAACAATAAATATACTATGACCAAAATTATGAAAGAATCGCTGCGTTGCCGTTGGTTCGGATATTTGGAGCGCATGGGTGGAGAAAGAATGGTTAAGAAAGTATACTTTAACAATGTAAATAGAGTAAGGAGTCGAGGTAGACCGAGGAAAACATGGTATTGCCAAATTAATCTAATTTTAAAATTTGGTCATGTTAGAAGTCGAAAGAATCGACGTGCGTTTATGACTCGTTGTATGAACGTGGAGGAATCAAGAGAGGTGTGTCACGATAGAGTGGTCTGGTGGTTCATTCTCTCTGCCTACCCCTACGGGGAAATGGCGTGATAGTTTGTTGTTATTGTTTTTAGCGTCATTGTATAGTTTATAGTTAGAAATTTTCAATCCTGGGATTGGTTTGCAGCAATTTTTTCTATTCTTCTCTTCCATTCTTCCTTGTCTTGTGCGGCTCTTTTGGAATCTGCAAATGATGAGCAGCGCACGTCCACCAACAGGTCCTCAGGTACTCTCGGCGCGGGCGTCCCCTAAAGTTAGTCCCCTCGGTCATACCCTCCATTATAGCATGCAAGATACCTTCTTGACGTATTACATGGCCGATCCATCTTGCACGCCTTTCGGACAAGGTCCTGAGCAGGTGCCTTCGATTTTTTTAAGAACCTCCCCATTCGTGATGTGGTCTCTCCAGGAAATTCCTAATAGTCTTCTATAGGACCACATCTCAAAAGCCTCTATTCTCCGTTTATCTCTTTCGGATAGGCACCATGTCTCGCAGCCGTATATCAAGATACTCCATACATGTCTTGAGGAGGAGTATTCTCAGTTTTAGGTCTATATTATTTGATTATATTATTTTCGACCTTTTATTAAATGCAAGCCTTGTCTGATGTATATAGCTGCTGTCCTCGCTCTTAGACCGACAGTCCCATGTTATTTTGCTCCCGAGTGCTCCTTCTTTAGTGGAACTCCTGACATCACTACGCTCATCTGTTGTTGCGTTCGGTCTACAGTCAGCAGCTTTGTTTTGTCTAGTTAGTTAGTTAGTAGTTAGTATAGTTTATAGACTTGGTAAAGACGCATGCTCGCGTTATGCTCCTACGAGTATATCGTGTATCAACAGATTTTTTTTGTACTTTGGTACGATGATCTTCAACACTTACACAGTGCATCGCAAGACTTTTAGTGGGAAGCAGCGGAATTTTCATTGCGTAGTAGAATAAAGTAGAAATAAGATCTCTTAGACGAATGTATGAAAAAATGTGTGTATGATAGAGTGTCGGATGAAAATATAAGAAGTAGCGACTTCAAATCAAATCAAATCAGTTTATTAACTCAAAAGACCTTACAAGCCGCAAAATGCTTAAGACCTATTGAGTACAGGTAAAATATTATAAAAATACACCATAATACCAGGAACGCATTAGGGGTGGTTCGACATGTTTGTCTTCGCCTCCAGTCGGACATCAATAATATTGTCAACTGGAGTCACAGTAATCAAACGCAATTCAATGTCTCTAAATGCGTTATGCTATCTTTTACTAGAGCATTGAGAACTGTGTATTATACTCGTAGATACACAATGAACAACCAGCAACTAGCACATGTTTCTACGATGAGAGATCTCGGGATCATCTATGAGAGTAGGCTGACTTTTCGTGCACATGTTGAGAGGATTTGTGGCACTGCACTGAAGATGTTGGGCTTCATCGTCCGGACCGGCAGAGTTTTCAGGGATCCCAATGTGCTCAGAGTCCTATACAACGCATTGGTTCGGAGCAGACTCGAAAGTGGTTCTGTGATATGGAGTCCTCACGAGGCGAGATATTCCATTATGCTGGAGAGGGTTCAGAAAAAATTTCTGAGGTATCTCTACATGAGGGAGTATGGTAGCTATCCTTGGCTCTATCCCACGGCATTTCTTTTGGGAATGCTCGGAACCAATTCTCTACAGCTTCGAAGAGATGGACATCTAATTACCCATTTCTTAAGATTAATTAGGGGATACTTTAGAAACAATATAACATAATTTTAATAGCTATTCCATATGTGTTGTACAGAAAGCTAGGTTAAGTTCAATGTTTAAACATTTATCGTGTGTTTTGTTCGTATTTATTATCCGGCTTCCATATCCATACTTTTCTGAGATTTAGCCACTTGAAACGATCGCTAAAAATGCAAAAGACATGTTTATTTCTTAATCAAATAAATTTGTATCGATTAGACCCGTTCACTGCGGATTACCGACATAGATATTTTCAATCTTTAAACCTAATTCATTAATAAAGGTCTGGTAATAGGTCTGTCTGTGGTGTTAAGAGACACAGCGAGATGAGGAAGAAACAGAATGTGCTTTTGGAGGGATCGCGTGGACCGCATGGATGATACGAGACTTGTAAATAATTGTAAAAAAATGCAAACCCTAGCAGCAAGAGGCTGCCAGGAAGGCCGCCAAAGAGATGTAGGGATGACTGGATGTTATTATCCCAGCACAATTTGGCAAAAAGAAAAACCTGCCTACAAGTATTGAGGAAGAAATAGGGTCAGATATCACTGGGTACATACAATTATATTGGATGTATTTTGTTTAAGTATAGACAGTCAATTCTTATATCTACTTGATTTAAAAACAAAACTTTAAATATATTCCCAAAGATGTCACTAAACATGCCTTTAAAATCAAACCATCGGCTTACACATGTGTCCCAAACAACATGATATAAACAAGGTCTGGACTCGGAAGAATGTTGATGAAAACATATAACAAAAACCCACAAGCTTTATGAATTGATCAAATTTCAAAAGTAAAATATTCCACAATTATACCTACCTACTGCAGAAGGCAAGGGCCAACGTATTTACCAGACCGTAAGCACCATAAACAATATTTGCAACATGGAGTTTTATGGGGCCGTATGTAGTATTGGAATCCGTGAAATTACTGTATCTCGTGCCGTCATCTCATTTTATTTCGTGATTATAAATGTGAAATGAATGTAAATTACAACTAAGATTGTATTATTGAAGGCGAATCACGACCCTCAGGAATGAGGAATAAAAGAAGAATACCTGCATACACATGGGATAGAAGCGAGAGTCAATTCTGATGAAATCAAATCAGTTTATTAACTCAAAAGACATTACAGACAACAAAATGTTTAAGGCATTTGAGTACAGGTAAAATATTATAAAAATACAACATAATACCAGTTTTTTAAACTTTTGGTAAATAAATGTTTAAAAAATGCTCTGCAGTGAACAGGTTTATTTAGTTTTCGTTTCAAAATTATTTCAAGACATGAAAAATCATTATGGTATATCTATTGAAAAAATATTTATATTATTTTGTTTATCATAAATTATAAATTGCAAATTGTACGAGATGCAATTTTCTTCTCGGGAGATGCCACCAACGTGTTTTGCCAGAGAAATTGCAAGTTCTATCATCGTCACAATATTTTAAGATTATTATCGCCTCTTATTAATGGATGCCATTTTAGAATTATGACTATTTCACATAATAAAATATTTTATCCCACCTACATACTCCAAAAAAAAAACATGCATAACCCTAACACGTGGAGTGAATTTTTTTAAATATATATCTTTCTTTCAAATTTTATTTATTTTATGTAAACCTATATATAATTTTAATATTGCAGCATAATTTGTGAAGTCTTTTTTTTTACATTTAAATGGTCATTTGGCATGCGGCAATATAAATTATTTATTGATTACTGTGAACTAACTAATTTCAGCCATTTTGATTTAACTGTCAAACAATATTCGAATCCTATCTATTTTGTTTATCTGTGTCAACATTCTATTTTTAAACTTTTTTCGTTCAGTGTTCCGTGTCAAATGACAAAATGATACCCTACATATCCATATAAAAAACAAATATAATTAGATTATGAGATTGGCTTGAATTTATGAACATTGCTACAATAATTTTGTTGAAATTATTAATTCACTTGTTTTAAATACATATGCGGGAGATGCCTATTGGTGGCGATGAGGTTCGCAACCCATCACACCGCGTCTCTCGCGTTGGCGAAAAGAGAAGAATGGAGTGCAGCATCGATTAAAGTGTTGCAGTTCATTCTTTCTGTCTACCCTTTCGGGGAAACGGCGTGATGGTTAGTTAGTTAGTTAGTTTACTTCGAGAACTCGGCCGTACTGGAGGGTGTACGGCTTTTTGTCCCCGATAGATATCTCCGACAGCGACAGCACAGATTGTATTACCTACCGGCCGCCAGAACTAATCTGCCTCTGGTGACACGGGTGGGAAGAGCAATTAGTCTGCTGAACGCGGTCTCCTCGGAGATCGACGTCTTTCATGTTAGTGAAAGTACGTTCAGAAGGCAAATACTCTTAATTCTGGAGAGTATCCTGTCTTCCTAATGTCGAACCATCTCTTATGCGTTTCTGGTAGTATACTATATAGTATAATATATTATTTTACCTGTTCTCAATAGATGCCTTAAAAATAAATTTTGTAATGTCTGTTGATGAAATAAACTGATTTGATTTGATTTGACATTAGGAAGACAAGATACTTTGTAAAGTCAAGAATATTTGTCCCCTGAACGCACCTTCACTAATATGAAAGACGTCGATCTCCGAGGAGACCGCGTTCAGCAGACTAATTGCTCTTCCCACCGGTATCACCAGAGAAGTAAATGCGATGCGAATGAAAGTGTTATGAACAATATAATTAAAGGAACATTAATATAGTTAAAACACACGAAAATAACGAATGAAGAAGAATGATAAAAAAAAAGTATATTTTAACGATGGTAATGGAACTAGAAACAGAGGAAGACCGAGGAAAACATGGCACGATCAAATAAATCAAATATTGAATGTCGGACACGTGTGCAGTCGGAGAAATCGATTTGCGTTCATGACAAGACGTATGAATGTTGAAGAATCGAGATAAGTATGTCAGGAAAGAAAAGTGTGGCAGTCCGTTCGTTCTAGCTACCCTTTCGTGGAGACGGTGTGATGGTTAGTTAATTAGTATTTAGAATACTCGCACTGATTATGTATTATCTGAATCAGATAACGTATTAAGTGCACCATTCACTTTATTTCCTGCCTCAACCCTTCTTTCGAAATCCCTCTCCACACGTAGATCCTCTGTAAACATACTTTCTTAATATACAAATTGATCCACTTGTTTCAGATTTTCACCATTCAACTCTAATTTTGCCTGAGATTATTTTTTATTAGATTTTATGAGTTCGAAAATCATTACGCAATTTACAGAGTTGTAATTTTAAACTTACGGTATACGAGTACTAACAGTTTTTTTAAATTTCGAATCGTCTTATTCTTTTTTTGCACTACACCCTTTTGATGCGGAATGGTTTTCAAAAGCACATGTGAATGGGGACGGGATATCTTTAGACGAAAGAAAAAACACAAATATTGAAAGATTATTACTTTATTTAATATTTAGTGAAGAAAAAAAAACGTTTAAATTAGACGGAAACAAGTATTTATTTATTTATTGTTGTTATTCAATTTTGGGACATGTGCTAAGGGTAGAAGAATACCACCTACTTCGACTGATATCAATGAGTAATGTGGAGGGACGTCGGAGAGTTGGTAGAAGGCAGTTGTCCTGGCTGCGGAACATAAAATAATGGAGAGGAATGATAAAAGTACAGAACCTATTCCAAGTGGCGCAGAACATAGAAACCTTTGAGCCACGAATAGCTACCATACTCCTTCATGTAGTAGAGATACCTCAGAATTTTTTTCTAAACCCTCTCCAGCATCACGGAATATCTCGCCCCGTGAGGACTCCATATCAAAGAACCACTTTCGAGTCTGCTCCAAACCAACGCGTTGTATAGGACTCTGAGCACATTGGGATCCCTAAAAACTCTTCCGGTCCGGACGATGAACCCCAACATCCTCAGTGCAATGCCACAAATCCTCTCGATATGCGCACGAAAAGTCAGCCTACTCTCATAGATGATCCCGAGATCTCTCATCGTCGATACAGGTGCTAGTTGCATATACCAACATACGAGTATACAAACATGCAGAACCAACCTGCCTCTGGTGATGCCGCTGGGGAGAGGATTTTTGAGGCTTTTGTTTGTGATGACAACTTTAAGTGCACCATTCACTATGTTGCCTGCTCTAATCAGTAACAATCAATTTTAATAAATAATAATGCAATGTAATGTTTAAGCTTTATTAATTGACATGCCTGAACGATTAAATTCTTATACATTTGGTTGGTTATCCAAGAAGTTAAAGAACGATTTTTATTTAAAGAAGAATAAAAAATTGAAATTGAAGTTGAAATTATGTCGATTTTTACCATTTAGAAATCCAGTGAATATCATACACAAACCTTCCGTAAACCATTTGATTAAACTGGTTACACGGTACGTTCCGACCGCTTTCCGATTCAATACTATACTTGCTACCTCACCCACGACGAATCCCAGTATCCAGGGGACAGCTCTCATCTTTCTGACTTTTGAGACCGCGTATTCATCTCCCTTGGCCAAATCCAGCACCCCATTTATCCATCCGAGATGATGCTTCACTCGAGTGTAGACTTCAGGATCACCGCTATTGCACGACGATCCAAAAGAAACGATTCCTACGATTGTGTCCTCGATGATGAGGGAGCCTCCGGAATCCTACAAAAAAGCAAATATATAATATTCTTCTTCTTTCCGTGTCCTGTCAGGTCTCCCCAACGTTTACTATCACCCTCGAGTAGGCCTCCCTGTCCTGGGCCGCCCGGAACAGCACCTCCACGGTCCTTAGCCCTGTCCACTCTCGGATGTTCCTTAGCCAAGAAACCTGCCTTCTCCCAACACCTCGTCGACCCTCAATCTTACCCACCAAGATCAGATGCAACAGTGCGTACCTTTCGCCTCCCAGAACATGGCCCAAGTAGGACACCTTACGGACTTTGATGTTGGTCAGTAACTCTCTGTCAACTCTGGCTCTATGGAGAACGTTTGTGTATCATATTAATGTCCTTCCATCTTTTAGGAGGTGTTCCACGAGGACGAGACCCATGAGGCTGATTTTGCAATGCAATATAGGGAAGTCTGGTGGTGTCCATTCTTTGAACATGACCGTACCAGTCCCTTTTTCGCTGTCTGCTCCATCTTATAATATCCTCAACTTCACATATCTCTTACTCTGGTGTTCCTCACGCGATCTCTCAGTGTCTTACCCGCTATCGTCTTCAAGCTAGTTTTTTTAAATACAAGTACCTGTATCGTTGCTGTTATTTATTTTCAGTACACGATGTGGAAAAATGAATTTATAACATCTATTTATTAATCTGTTTATATCGATAATTAATAATATTCGAAATTACCCCACTAAAATGTGACAATACGTCGTAACTATTTTACACGTTTACGACTAACTTCATTCATGTCTCGTTCGGTGGCATGTTTTCGCAATTCGTAAGTTGGCACGCATGAAAAGTCTGACCGTTATTTATCATTGTGGCTAACTTCGTCATGTCGCACATCCGTAACAGGGTGTGCACGCAGCTTTTAATTTTACCCTGTACACACACGTTTTTTTCATTATTAATATGCGATTTATTGGAGTTTCTTTGTTTTCTCCAATATGTCTCCAAAGAAACTCCAATATGTCTAAAGAGAAAAGTCTATGATTCATGCATACTGCCAATGATGACTTATGGGATGGAGACTATGGCCTTCATCAAGAGAAATGTAGAGAGATTAAAAGTCACGCAGCGTTCCATGGAAAGACATAATTATGCTCGGCGTCAGTCTCCGAGATAAAATCAGAAATGAGGAGATTAGACGCCGAACAAAAATAACGGACATCATGGAACGACTAGAAAGACTGAATTGGTAATGGACGGGTCAGGTGGCGAGATAAAGTGTGGATAGATGGACCCAGAAAATAATAAGGCGGAGACCATGGGAAAATAGGAAAAGCGTCCGCAGGCCCCAAAAAAGGTGGGCCGACGACATTGCTGCCGTGGGGGGGGGGGGGAGGGAATGTGGCTGCAGCTGGCAGAAAATAGAGACGAGTGGAAAGGAAGGCAAGAGGCCTATGTCTAGCAGTGAACCGATGAAGGCTGACGAAGAAGAAGATGCGGTTTATTTTTGCCCATGGACTTTCGATTGACTATACTGAATAGGCAATTTAACAAAATATTTCCTATTACAAGTTGTATTACTATTTCCTAAATAATAAAAAAATATATATTACCATGCAGAGTTTTGTAGTTGAATCGCCAATCGCACACAAATTTGATTCATGCAACCCTGGAATCTTATTCTGACACGTGTTAAGCGGTTGGATATGCACGTGCATCGTCTTTAGATTGTTTGGTGATGTCTCCTGAAACAACGAAATTATTTATCATATATATTTAAAAAAAAATCATTAATATTTTTAATTTTAGATAAACTCAAAGCGTTTACAGATGTAGAATTCAAATTTAATTGTATCTCAATAGAGACGAAGACGCAAACTGGAAACTGAATATGGATGATCAAGGTGTTTACAGAACTTATGACCTGTCATTGCTTGGGTTAAGCGCACGCTTTATGTAATTACAACATTCCCCATTCCACCTTTGTTATTATGATTATGCATGACAAATTTTTTTGGAAGATGTATATACGAGTATACTTCAAATCCATATCTATCTTCACGTATCAGTTTTAATTGTCCATCTACGAGTATGTAGATTTGGTTGCACTTGTGAATCTTTTCAAGATTAACTTATACAACCGACCCACTAACGCCATCTATGGAGAATGATTTTCAGCATTTAGCAAACTACCTTATTAACACAATGCGAAGGTTGTAGCCTATAAGCGTATTGTTAGAAGCCGCCAGGAGTATTATTCCATTCTATATGCCAAAGACTTGACCAGAGTTGCACTTGTGAATCTTTTCAAGATTAACTTATACAACCGACCCACTAACGCCATCTATGGAGAATGATTTTCAGCATTTAGCAAACTACCTTATTAACACAATGCGAAGGTTGTAGCCTATAAGCGTATTGTTAGAAGCCGCCAGGAGTATTATTCCATTCTATATGCCAAAGACTTGACCAGAATAATTACAGATATTTTGGTGAATGTATACTTATACTTGTATACGAAATCCTGGATTTTCACCAAAGGGTGGTTAATTCAAATTTAATTGTATCTCAATAGAGATTTAATTGTATCTCTATTGAGATACAATTAAATTTGAATTAACCACCCTTTGGCGAAAATCCAGGATTTCGTATGCAATATAGTATGAATTCCATAATGATGAATTTTTTAAAATTAAAACAGGGTTTTTCCACTTTTGAGTTTATTTTTCTCGACATGTTTCGAAAGGTTACACATTCATCATCGGGAGAACAATATAATCTAATTAGTTTTTTTTAATTTTTGTTTAAAATATAATAGACTAAAGTATACTTCGGGGAGACGGTCTGATGGTTAGTTAGATAGTTAGCTACAAAAAAAGTAATGATGCGTGTTAAAACGTTTAATGCAATGTTTCATTTGTGTTTTACTTATTATAATATTTATGCAATTAAGTGGGCAACTGTCGATAGACTATCTCACCTCGCTTGATATTTCCCATCCACTTGCAATCACATTGTCAACTTCATCGTTGAAATTTTCATCTGGTAATTTAGCCGCCTGTACTTTATCATCAAACACGAAAGCACCCTCGATCTGAAGTAGCCCGATGTCATTAAGTGATGGACTTGGCTCAAAGTTTGTGTGCACAAATGTAGTCTTCACTTTGAAGACTTGGCTCGATACGTCATCTAGCACCCTGGATCCTACAGCCACACTCAAGTCTTTTGTGTTTGCGCTGGAAACATATTTAATGCGTTAAAAACAGTTACATTTATTTTAAAATATATACTTCGTTAAGTATGCTAAGGGTATGCAAATAATGATGGGAAAAGTAGAAACGAAGCTAAAAGAGTGAAAAGGCATACCAAGAGGGCTACGACATTAATTTGTCGATGACAGTAAATCGGTTTTATTCCAATGTATAGTAGTCAACTGGGTCTTTACTGGATCGGGAACTTTGATTGTGACCTATTAAGGCGAAACATGTCACCCCCATAAAATATAATGAAACATTTCCAAATCGGACGTTTTCATAAATATAAGATATTAAAATGGATGACCAATGGTGACATTTGGGCGACTTAATTATTCTTCATCCACTCTGCAACCGAATGGTGCGAATGTTGAAATGGTCGACTAATTTAAATACCTTGTCAGCATTATCACTAAAGCGCTATCCCGGACATTGACATAAAATGCAGAATTGAAGTTAACTTGAAACTCCGACAAAGAATGATTAAATGTTAAATGTGGTATGTTCTACTACATATATGGCTGCGAAACCTGGACTCTGAAAGGGAATGTAATGAACCGGTTGGAAGCGTTCGAGATGTGGATATACCGCAGAATGCTCCGTATACTGTGAACCGGTAGGGTCATTTATGCAGACGTACTACAGAGAGCCAGATCCAATAGAGAGCTGTTGTCGAGTGTGAAAATTAGAAAGGTCTCATATTTGGGTCATGTCCTAAGCGGAGAAAACGTTAACGATCACTGCAGCAAAGGCATCTCTATCCTGCGCCACTTAAGAGCAAGATGGAACAGGTTCTGAACAAGAGTTCAGAACCTATTCCAAGTGGAGCAGGATAGAGATGCTGCAGTGATCGCCAAAATTGGGGGGACCTGATACTGCATCCAAAGAATAAGAAGAAATGTGAAGTTATGTATCAATGTTCAAAATACACCAATTAAAATATTAATTTAAAACACATCTGTGAGATTCAATCTATCAAAGATGGAATAAAACGGTAACAGAATGGGGACTTCGGGCAGATATAAAAAATAGATGGAGACATAAAAATAGATGGATAGGCTGATGGTGTCAGGAGAATAGTTGAAGACTGGATGC
Source organism: Lepidostoma basale (assembly GCA_022606425.2). Lineage (NCBI taxonomy): Eukaryota > Metazoa > Arthropoda > Insecta > Trichoptera > Lepidostomatidae > Lepidostoma > Lepidostoma basale. The sequence continues at coordinate 621,122 of JAHDVF020000980.1, forward strand.
AGATAGCGTAAAACAGGAATGTATGGAGTTTAAGTATTGAGGAGGCATGTGTCCAGCAGTTGACGGAATCAGCTATATGAAAGGGTTCAAATATTACTTTAGATTAGTTTTGTACATACTGATCCAAACAGTGTGTTGCTGTCAAAACCCAGTTTTCGTTTATGATTGCCCCAGCGCAGATGTGCTTGTCGAATTGTCTTATAGACACCTGGTACTTGGCCTCGTCATCCTTTGCATCTTCCACACCGGCAGGTTCTTGTCTCTTCTCACGGAGTTCGCTAGCTGCAAAATGGTATAATGACCTGAATTCATTGTTAAGTTATTAATCATCACATCGTTGGGGCATTTTGTTGTTCTCCGAAGACGATTAAAAACAAACACGAACAGCGCCAGCCTCCATTCAACAAAGATCCATGTTCCTGGACTAAAACTAAATATCGCTTCGTTTACCCAAAGGGTCGTTTACCCAACCAAGAGATCCGTACGATGGCCCAGCAGCCCCTTATAACGAGCACCGTGAGTCCAGAATCAAGATCCTGTACGCGTCTAGACCGACTGAACTAAGACCTCTTGGAAGGTCTACACAGTGCCTAATGGACAATATTCTGGCTGACCTGGCTAGGTTGGGCGAATCGGACTGCTGGGAGCAAAAAGCGCAGGTTCGTGGAGCTAGGCGAAAAATCATCAAGGAGGCTAAAACTCTTCAAGAGTTGTATGGCCATAGGAAGTAAGTAAGTTACCCAAAGGGTTAGATCAAAACAAAGGACTACCACACTCTTCTATCCTGAAATGTTATTGTCTTAACCATTCAACATATTTTGACCCTTCACGTAGCCGACATTTCATATTTGATTGATTTGATCATGCCACGTTTTACTTGGTCTTTTAATATATCCTACATCCTGTCCCTTTCACATCGTATCAACCATCATTAAAGGAATGATTGAGGATAGGCGCGGTGTGGAAAGACCCGGAAGTCCTGGCTCGAGAATATTAAGGAATGGACCAGAATTCAAGGGTTGAGGGAGTTGTTCTGGCTGGCACAGGACAGAGTGGCCTACGCCAGAGTGATAGCCGACGACGGGGGGACTCCAAGAAGAAGAATGTTTACCATTATTTCTTCATACATTCTTTTGATGTGTCCAACCCTTTTTTTAAGACTACCAACATGGATTTAAATCAATGGCATTCAAAATGGTATTCTCATTATTGTAAATCTGGTCTTGTCCAAGCTTGAACCCAAGTCCCTTGGATCAGGAACTAGCCGCTTGGTCCCCAAGACTACCAGTCGGATAAATTATCTGTTTTATACGATTTCGTGTATTTAGGTAATATGTTTACAAGAGATGGGCGAGTGGAGAGTGATATTGAAAGAAGAGTTGGGGCAGGCAACAGAGTGAATGGTGCACTTAAAGTTGTCATCGCAAACAAAAACCTGTCCAAAAAAGCTAGAATGGCAGTGCACAATGGTGTTCTTCTACCGACCCTTATGTATGGATGCGTAGCATGGAACTGGCAAAAGAAGGATAAAAGTAGAATAAATTAATTAGAAATGAGATCTCTTAGACGAATGTATGGATACTCTGTGTATGATAGAGTGTCGAATGAAAATATGAGAAGTGAATGATGGTGTTATGAACAAAATAATGAAACATTAAGATGGTTTAGACATATGGAAAGAATGATAAAGAAAGAATGGTAAAAAAATTATATGTTAACGATGTAAATGGAACCAGAAATAGAGGAAGACTGAGGAAAACGTGGCACGATCAAATTAATGTGAGGAGTTAGAGAAATCGACGCGCGTGCATGACTCGATGTATGAATATTGAGGAAGCGAGAGAAATATGTCAGGAAAGGAAAATATGGCAGTCTATTCTTTCTGCCTACCCCTCCGGTGGACGGCGTGATAGTTAGTTAGTTAGTTAGTTACTTGTTTTAAATAGTATTTAAATATATAATTAAAAAAGTTTATTACAACTCAGAACATTTCCTGCCAATAACAACAAAACCACAACTAGCACAGCGGTCATGTTGCAGTGGAAAAAAAAACTGCTCTGATATCCTCAAATCGCTTTATTTTTATAGTTTCGATTTATAATTACAGATTCGTTCATTTTTCATCTTTGGATTCAATTAATTATTTTTCCAATATAGCATACAATATAACGAATCAAAGATAAGAAAAATTAACTTTTTAATTTATGAATTGGTCAAGTTTCTTACGCAATGAACTTTACTAATTATACTTCACTAATTAGATAAGGTATTGAGATAAAACGATCTTGTAAGATTGAATTAAAAAAATACATTGGAATTAAACTAACTAACTAACCAACCATCACGCCGTCTCACCGAAGGGGTAGGCAGAAATAATAGACTGCCATACTTTTGGCCCGGCTTGCTTAATTTTTTTAAAATTAAAACCTCATCTGGCTTACAGAGGATCAGCTCTTGTGGCTATTTCTCTCACGTCTGATGGGAACATTGTTGGAAGGTGATTTGGTGGGTTGTTGGTTTATGCGGGGGCATGATTACTTAGATTTGGGGGGTTTTGATTCAAAATTTCTTACGCAAGCCGGGCTTCTGGGCTTCTATGGGAGTACCACCACTGCGTGTCATCCACGCACGTCGATTTCTCTGACTCTTCTATATGTGATTTATTTTATGATTTTTTATGAATAACAAATTTACCCCTACATCATAGGGGGAACTATATAAATTGTTTATAGCGTTCTCCCGACGATGAAGGTGTAAAGCCTTCGAAACCTGTCGAGAAAAGTATACTTAAAAGTGGAAAAAATAGTGTTTGTCAAAACACTGTTTTTTTCTTACATGATATTTCTAATATTTCTATACGTATGTTATGGCAAAATGACAGTTTTGGAAAAATCGAAAAAACTTACTAACTAACCATCACGTCATTTCCCCGGAGGGGTAGACAGAGGAGATAGATCGCCACAATGCTCTGTCCTGGCATACCTCTCTGGCTTTCTCTACATTTATACATCGCACAACGCAAGGACGTCGATTATTCCGACTTCGAATGTGGCCGCCTTTTAGTAATTGATTCATTTGGTCATGCCATGTTTTCCTCGGTCGTCCATGGCTTCTTTTTCCACTCACGCTGTTTGCGTACAACTTTTTAACCATTCTACTCTCATCCATTTGTTCCATATGTCCAAACCACCTCAGGGATCTTTTTTTAATTTTATCCATGATGCAGTTATCTGCCTTACATTTCTTTCTTATTTCATCGTTCGGTATTCTATCATACAACGTTTTCCTGCACATTATTCTTAGGGATCTCATTTTTACGACGATTATCCTGCTTTTATCCTTATTTTGCCAGCTGCAAGTTTCGCTTCCATACACGATGGTTGGCACTAGAACTCCATTGTGAACTGCCATCTTTGCTTCTGTGGATATATTTCTATTTGCAGTAATGACTTCGAAAAATCGAAAAAGTTGCATATATATATAAGATAATAATAAGAAAAATGGGGAAACTGTACTGGATTATATTATTTTTCAATGCTTATTTTTTGCATTTGTAACTACAGCGGCCATCTTCTATAGCTACCGCAACATCAATTAAATTATAGATTTTGAAAAACCGTGAAAGTAGAATAAATGCAGTAGAAATGAGAACTCTAAGACTAATGTGTGACGAATCTGTATATGATAGAGTGTCAAATGCAAGTATAAGAAGGGCATGGAACTGGCAAAATAAGGATGAAAGTAGAATAAATGCAGTAGAAAAGAGATCTCTTAGACGAATGTGTGAATACTCTGTGTATGATAGTGTCGAATGAAAATATAATAAGTGAATGCGGTGCGAATGAAAGTGTTATGAACAAAATAATAAAAGGGTCATTAAGATGATTTGAACACATGGAAAGAATGAGTGAAGAAAGAATGGTAAAGAAGGTATATGTAAACAGCGTAAACGGAGCTAGAAATATAGGAAGGCCGAGGAAAACGTGGCACGATCAAATCAATCAAATATTAAATGTCGATCACGTGCGGAGTCGGAGAAATTGACGTGCGTGCATGACAAGTGTATGAATGTAGAGGAAGTGAGAGAAGTATGTCAGGACAGAAAAGTGTGGCGTTCTATTATTTCTGCCTACCCCTTCGGGAAGACAGCGAGATGATTAGTTAGTTTCATAGTGATTCGGCCTAAATAAAATAATATAATTTTTTTGTATAATTATTTTTATTTCATATTAAAAAAAAACAGTTGGAAATTATAAGTATAACTTTATTGCATTTTCCTGCGTTTTTGCTATCCAGTCAAGGTATGAAAAGACCCTTGTATGTACATCAGGCAAGCCTCGAGCACACTCCATCCCCCATGATATGATGCCAATAATATGTCCATTCTCCTCCACTGCTCCACCAGCGTCTCCCTAGGAATCAATAAAGTATGATTGGTTAACAGCTGTCGCGACAATTTCATAGAAATTAAGTCAATTGTAATATTATATAATATAACAGTATTTAAATTAAACAGTTTATATATATTTTTTTGTGAATGTATACTTATACTTGTATACGAATACTGGATTTCACCCACCGTGGGTTATCAATTCATGATTTAATTGTATCTCAATAGAGACGAAGATGCAAATTGGAAACTGAATATGGTTGATCAAGGTGTTTACAGGACTTATGACCTGTCATTGGTTGGGTTAAGCGCACGCTTTATGTAATTACAACATTCCCCATTCCACCTTTCATTATGACCATGTATGACAAATTTTGGTAGGTTGTATATATGTTAAAGTCCTATGCGAGATTTCACATGTCAGTTTCAATGTGCCATCTATGAAGATTTTGATTACATATGTTAATCTTTTTATGATTACTCTATATATAATCTACATACTAACGCCATCTATGGAGATTTATGTTTATTAAGCATTAAGCAGAACATCTTTTTAACTCAATGTAAGGCTACCACGCCATTAGCGCATTGTTAGAAGCCGCCTGGAAATGTCACACTCCTATCTATCCAAACATTAATAAAATCATAAACAGCTTATAATCAAATGATTTTACTGAAATCTCTTGATGGAAGTTCACTTTAAATAACAATTAATTAAAATGATAATAATTAAATAAAACGATGTTTTTTAACTACTTCCACTTTTGGCTTTATTTCGACAGCGAGCGGTTTCGCCAGGCTCGCTGGCTCGACGTACTGGTGACACTAAATATAATAAATTATAATTATACTACTACAATATAATATAAAAATACTACTTTATATATACTACCATTATAAAATATAAAATTATGATGGAACTAGAAATAGAGGAAGACCGAGGAAAACGTTGCATGATCAATAAATCAAATATTGAATGTCGGCCACGTGAGGAGTCAGAGAAATCGACGCACGTGCATGTGTATGCAATAACATGTTGAATACACATTTTGATTCCGTCTCAGAGTGTGACCAATCCACTGCCATTTGCGTCTTGCGACGTTCTCTAATTGGCTTTTCGCTTGCCGTGGTCCGAGAACGGCATTTGACACTGTTTGGGGTCAATAGATCTTTTATATTATAATATAAGCAAAGGCACCTATTTAAAAACACCTGGAGTTTTCCAATAACGTCCGCAGTAGATTTCCAAGTCTCACATCCGTACAGCAGTACGCTTTTAACGCTCCTGCTGAATATTTGGAGCTTGAGCTTTCTCGAAATGATAATGAACGGATACAGGGCGAAGCATAGTGAAAGCTCCCTTTGCCTTGTCAGCCTGCATCGTTCAAGGCGCACTAAACTGGTCCCCTATGGGAGGAAAGAGAAAGCGAGGCAGACCTAGAGCCACCTGGAAAAGAGCCCTGCAGGACGAGGTTAAGGCAGCAGGCCTCACTTGGGATGATGTTAGGCATCAGGCATGCGATAGAATCGGGTGGAAAAGGTTCATTGAGACCCTATGCACCACGGAGGTATGGCAGGACAAAAAATAAGAAGAATATACAAATTTGGAGAGCAATGGGAAACTATCGATGTCTTGGGTTGAAATTAGTGAAGTGAAGATATAGAAATAATGAGATGGAATAGAAGGTAGTGAAAAAGTTATTTTTATCTAATTATTTCAATGTTTCCCTACAAAGCATCCTCCCTTGCCAACTTCAGCCAATGTGCAGATTTGGTTTTCGGTAAGATTCTCTATTCCATATTTATTGATGCAGTCCTCATTCGATACCACATTCGCCTTCAAAATCTGCAAAATATCTGGATCTGGTCCATGCGGATGCTGAAAGAAAAACTTTTTTCGTTTAATTTACACAATGTGTTATGCAGTAGAAATGTGATCACTTAGACGAAAATCTCTGTGTATGATTGAGTATCGAATGCAAATATAACTTAATATTTTAAAAGGGTGAAACGTCGTCACCTGAGAGTAAGAGGGTTCCAAATAACAAAATTTCACATTTGGCTTTTTTTCGTGAAAAGGGTTCTTACTAACCTTATCTATACGTACAATTAAAAAATACATGTAGTAGTATCGTCATTTTGATGTTACAAAAATAATCAATTTCCATTTGATCATTGAAAACACACGATTCACTGGATCACGATCACACAATGATTCATTTACACTTAGAACTTTATTATTCCAACTGTCGCCAGAGAAAATTTACACGCTTCTCGGTAAAAAAGTTTCATCTGCTTCAGATGGAACCCTTTTATTCCAAGATACACACCCGAAACCAACAAAACTTTGACTTCATTTTTCTAAGCTTTTAACTTTTGACAGTTGGAACCTTGTTACTCTTAGGTGACGACGTGTCATTCCATCTATTAGGTGTTTTGGAAAGTTCGGTCCGTTTTACAACAGAGGGCTCTGGCTGCTTCAAGTCTTCAAATCTGATGGCTATTTTTTTTAATAAGCCTAAGCATCTGTCAATTAAGTTAAGTTCGCAAATGTTTGTCATTCTCACGACAATATTTGTTTTATCGCTCCTTAAAATATCGATTTTCGTGGTAAATGAAAAGCATTTGCAGAAGTTCTGCTGTCCTGTTTTAATTGGAAGGAGAGTGAAGCTGAGGTGCATTAAATGCTTGTAGAAGTTTATGACGATCATACATGAGAATACTATAGACGCTTCAAAGCTGGTGATTTTAGCGTTGACGGCAAAGATCGCCCTGGAAGACCGAAAAATGAACTCCTCAAACCGGATGAAACGGTCTTGGGGAAGTCTACCGACAACAAATTATTAGATTAAAGCAGGCACTACCTGAAAAACGATCGGAATGGGGCAACAGGCACAGCAAGCTGGTTTTTCAACACAACAACGCTCGACCTCACATCGCAATCGCAGTCAAAAACTACATACAGAGTGTGCCGCAAATTATACTGCACCCATCTTATTCACCAAACGTGGCACCATCCGACTACGACTTGTTCAGATCCATGACGCACGCCTTAGGAGAGCAGCACTTCCATTCATATGCAGATGTCAATAATTGGGTTGATGACTGGATTACCTCAAAAGACGAGGCGTTTTTTCGACGATGGATTAATTTATTACCAGAAAGAGGGGAAAAATAGTGGCTAACGATGGACAATATTTTGATTGGTTGGTTTTTTTATTTTATCTTTCAAATAAATATGATTTTTATGCAATAAAACCGACCGAAATTTCCGAAACATCAAAAAAAAAAAACTCCTAAAAGACAGACGTTTTCATTCACATTAATTATAATAAAATCGATTTGTATGTATTTTTTATAATAAAATATTTCTTTTTGGGTTTGAAGAAATGACTTTTGAAATGGCTTACAGTTGTCATCCCCCACCCAGATATCGTTACAACTGCCCCTGCTTCCGCGTCTTCCGTTGGCAAGGCAATAGGTATTGTATTTTCGTTAAATTCAATTTCATCCTTAACCAACACTAGCGCGATGTCGTTGGGTGATATTGTCGCAAAATCAAAATCTTCGTGATGAAAAACGTCCTGTATATCATAAGTAACCCCGCTACTGTTCAAAGAAGGCGTTCCCACCACAGCTTTTAAATTTCCAATGTCTTCCCTGAAACAAAGAAAACTGGATAAACATATTTGTTTCTTTGTAGGAGCCTATATGAATATCAGAAACTTGGAAGACAATGTGGTCACTACACACCCGATTCTATCAAAGGACGCAGCGGCGCCTTTTCATTTTCTTCGCTCTTACAAACTCATGAACCCGCCCCCATTCGTCCACGTGGGACTGTGGTCAAATAATTTAAATCAAAGCTAGAGGGATCCTAGGCCACATTCAATCCCATTTACAACCCCTTGCTCTTCCTTGAGAGTAGCACTGGGTATGGCTGCCTTTTAGAAAAATGGCATGGTTTTAAAAATAAGTTGGTTCCATGAAGATGCTTATATCCAAAAGTGGATAGACGAAAGCTGAAGAAGAAGAAATAAGGAAATATCCTAAGTATACGTAAAATACCTGTCATAAAACAGAGAGACAGTCTCAGTCATTTTTTATTTAACATTATTATGGATAAAATAATAGAAGAGGTGTCTTCACTGGACCTAGGTTACAGAATGGGAAAAAATCTTATCAATATAGTATACTATGCTGACGACGCTGCAATAATAGCAGAGAATGCTCTACAAATTCCACCTTACATCTAAAAAATATAACATGACGATTTCTACTAGTAAAACGAAGTGCTTAACGATATCAAAAGAGATCATCGATAACACACATATTGAGCAAGTATGGTAATACGATTCACTTACCAAGGCATAGACATCGGTAGCTGCAGTGCAAGCACAAACCAACAAAGCGACAGCCGTGGCTGGCTGCTTGCACGAAACCATATTGAGGAACAAATACATGCTAACCAAAAGTTAAGTCAAGATATACAAGGCATGCGTTCGTCTTATCATGACGTATGAAATAGAGGAACTAAGAACCTTCTTATAGTAGCAGAAATGCGAACCCTACGCTCCATCGCAGGCAAAACTCTCAAAGATCGGATCAGAAATGAAACGATAAGGTCTGTATGTGGTGTTGAGGACATATTGAGATGGGAAAGAAGCAGAAGGCGCTTTTGGAGAGACCACGTGGACCACATGGAGAATACAAGAATTGCAAAAATTGTTAAAGATGAAAACCCAAGCAGCAAGAGATTACCAGGAAGACCGCCGAAGAGATGGAGAGATCGTTGGACATCATCATCCCAGAATAGCCCACCGTCACAAACAGGTCATACGACTCAAACTTAGAGGAAGAAGAAGAAAGACATAGAATATATAAATAATAAATTCTTTTCATTTTGCCTGGTCGGGTCCCTCCTAACATTGGCGATCACTGTGGTGAATTCCTTATCACAATAATGATTTCCTAGAAAATGTTACTGTAGTGTTTTGCCATTATCTTCCTTAAGCTGGTGGGTATGTTGCCGAAGATATGTCATAAACCCTCTCCCTGTCTGCTATGGCCCTAATTATTAGATGAGTGATCACGTTCCTCGGTAGGGATGTGCGATCCGCTCATGAGTTAACTCAAAGATTCGACTCACTTAGGAGAGCGAGTGAGCGATGATTCATAAAAAAAGAGCGGCAGCTCAATGATCCGCTGGGTGAATCGTAAATTATTGCAAAAGAGTCGACTCTTTTCAGTGAGTTTTTTAAGGGATCTGAGTTGAATGGTTTCTCTTAGCAAAGTGAGCTGACTTTTCTTAATAATTCATGGGTCACCATTTTGAGACGTTTGTTAAAAATGAATTTCTGATACGAGGTAAAAAAAAAGGTCGCTTCTGATTTTCTGCAAAATTAGAAAATTGGGGGACGGAAGTTGTTGGCAACCTTTTTTTTTAGCCATTGACTAAAAATTTAGCTCGATGAGCTAAAAAAAAAGGTCATCGGACTTCAAAGTTGTACTCGCGGGAGGGAGTCGGACTTATTAGAAGCGTTTTCATACATGGTGTCATTTCACTGCATTTTATAGGTCCATCCGGGTGTACGAGTATATCACCTTGGAATTTACAGTCATTCTAGTCCCAAGATAATAATGACAATACACAAAAATACTGAAAGTAAATCATTTAACGTACCTGGTTAGACAATGGGCAGCGGTAAGGATCCATTTCGTACTAATGATACTACCTGCACACCAGTGTTCTCCGAGATAACTCAGGGACACTTGATAGGGCGCTACACCCGCCTCCGCGTCGATGCCACCCAATACTCTAGCATGGCTACCCCGAGTTTTATCAGCATGGATACACTGATCTGTCAAAATATTATTATTTAAATAATAAGAAATGTATTAAATATTCAACATTAAAACGAAAGCCCGTTTTATTATATTTTATAGGATTTACATGTTACTGGTCATTGAAAATGATCATTTGCGGGACATTTTGCCAGATTGGTTAAGAAAATATGGACCAGAAGGGTGGTGTAGTGGAAACCCCGCGAAGACAAAAGAAACAAAGAGAGACCTACCCCCACACGATGATCCGATGACATTAGAAAATTTGCTGGTGATTGAATGCGAAAGGCACAAGACAGAAATACGTGGTGAAGTGTGGGGTGGCCCTATGTCCAGCAGTGGACGACAACGCATGTTTAAGTATGTAAGTAAGTTACATGTTGTGCTGTGCATTAACAAACGACGTTAGACGATCGTTCGAATACGACATGGATCCATGTTGCCCAGGATCGAAAGAAATTGAAGTAGATAAAGGAGTGGTCACGGGGACTTACGTCAAGGAGTGGACTGATACAAGCTGATGATGATGAATGAATTTAAATGAAAAAACAATATAATAACTAACTTACAAACTAACTAAGTAACCATCACCCCGATTCCCCGAAGCGCCAGCAGAAATAATGGACTGCCACATTTTTCTTTCCTGACATACTTCTTTCGACTCCTTATTATTCGTCTCTTGCACGCACATAAATTTTTCCGACTCCTCATTTTGCTGACACTCGGTTTCATTCTATTTCTAGTTCCATTTACATCGTTTACATATATATTTCTTACTCTTCTTTCTTTATTCATTATTTCCATGTGTCCAAACCATCTTAACCATCCAACCATCTTTCACTTCTTATATTTTCATTCGACACTCTTATCAAATACAGATTTTCTACACATTCGTTTAAGATATCTCATTTCTGTTGCATTTATTCTAATTTCGTCATTCTTTTGCCAGTTCCTTGCTTCGCTTCCTTACATAAATAAATCGATAAATTATTATATTTCAATTATTAATATTAATATTTATACTTTTAATATAAATATTTTGTATGTACTTACTTATACACGTTAGGATTATAAAACACGTAAAAATATAAGAACTGTGTGACATACTTTCAATATTTGTACTAAAAGAGAAACAATTGCTCGTATTAATTTTATAAGCTCGTTTGTTTTGCTCGAGAAGGAAATTTGTTTATGATTTCTTTGTTATCGCAAATTTTGTTTCACGAGTTTTCAAAAGCAAGATTTTAAAAATATTTTAAACATCCAATTAATTTGATTTATTATTCAGTGAGTAATGAATCAATGTTGAAATTTTTAAGCGTATTCGATTATTGCGAGTAACATTCAATATTTATGTTTTAAGCATTGACTTTTGTCTTCTCATTCTTCTAAGATTTCTTATTTTAGACCTTTGGTCTGTTCCTGTAATCAAGCTGGCCTCTCTTGAAGGTCGACTCCCAGCTATCCCTCCACATCTTTAGTGGTATTCCAGGGGGACGGTAGCCGGCAGGAATCTGATGCACCACAGCGTGTGGGATTCTGGAGGGATTCATCCTCTGCACGTGCGCATTCCGGTATCTTCTGCGTTGTCTAGCCCATCTTACGACATCTTCCACCTTGCAGATTTTGCGGATAGCCGTATTCCTCGCCCTATCTCGAAGAGTCTTTCCTTCTATCATCTTCAGCGTCCGCATCTCTGCCACCCGCACTTTAGCCTGCGTTCTTGTGGTATCCGCTCTGGTCTCAATGATATATGTCATTATAGGCCCTTACGCAAGTTGTGTATATTCTGACATTACTGTCAGTTCTCATATACATGTTCTTCCATATGATCTCCTAGAGACAACCCGATACCGCCGAAGCCTTGTTGACTTATCCCATTATATCACTTACAAGATTATTTTGACCGAGTAGATCCACTCCCAGATATCTTAACTTCGCAACCTGTTCCAGCATTCTGTCATTTATGGATAACCTGCATCCTAAGGGTTCTTTTGAGAATATCATAAAATTTTGGTTTTTCAACTGAGATCATCAGATTGAAGTTGGCGGCCGATTTCTGGAATCTATTTCTTTTGTCGTTTTCGTATATATTTTTTTTACGTATTCTGATTCATTCATTATTTCAACAATACATTATGATCGCTATGCTTCGCACAAGACATACCGCGATCCAAGTTTTCCACCTTCCGACTTATCGCACTAACTACGCTCAAAGCGCGGCAATGTACATGATTTGCGACAACTTTAATAAGCATTTTGGTAAAATCGATATTTTTCACCTTATTGAGCGTAATTTAAAAATCATGATCACAGCAATATTTCAGCGTAGAAGAGATTTTAATGTAATATTATTTTTTTATCATTCCACTATTATTATTTTTCTTTTTCTTCTCAGTGTAGGTCTTGTGGCCTGTTTCTTAAGAGGAATTGGCCTCCTGCCAGGTCGACTCTCAGGTGTCGATCCATCTGTTTGGTGGTCTCCCCGGGGGTTGTCAACCTGGGGGTTGGCCGAGCAACAGAATGAGAGAATGGATCCATTCTCCTCACGTGTGCATACCAGTATCTTCTCCTCCTTCACCTAACGACATCCTCAACCATTCATATTTCCCTTATTCTTGAGAATTCTATGGCGTAGTGTCTTGCCAGATATATTTTGGAGCTTCTACATTTTTGACACTCTGAGTGCGTTTTTTGTGATGTGTCCGCCCTGCATTTCTTTCCCTATGTCATGATGGGTAGTACACAAGTCTTATAAATTCTTGCTTTAATTTATATTTTTAACATATTTAAATATTATGTTTAAATAAGTTAAAATTCAATTTCATTTCATACTGTCGTCTGTTAATTATTATATTTATTAATATAGTATAATATTTGTGGTAGCATGAAATTGGCCTGTTTCTATGTTTCTTTTATACACAGATAAGTATTAAAATTGCAGTATGTTACCATAAATAAATAAATATTTTAATTACGTTTTATAAAAAAACAGGATTTAATATACAATATTATGAAATATTTGGTTTAAATTCAGTCTAATACATGCATTTAAAATGTATAGTGAATGTCTTAAATATTCAAATAAAAACATTATTTTTAAAAATTTGTATTAATTTATAAAATGCAGTATGAAGTGAAAGTGGAAACAATTAATATATAACATAATAAATACAAAAGTTTCATAAATTACAATTTTTTAATCTTTCGAAGGTAAGTTAGCTAGTTTCTAGTAGTGTTAGTAGAAAAATAAGTCGAAGAAAGCCAAAGAAGACATGGCGTGATCAAATTAATCAATTACTTATTTTTCTAAAAAAAAAAGGAAAAATTAAAAAAACAACAGTATCTTAATTCATTATAAAATCTTCAAGGGTGTTTTCGTTGAAAAAAACGCTCTTGGCATAATGTCGTTTTAATCTAATTAACTTCACTAATTAACTATTGTTTTTTATCGTGTTCTCGATCCAATCAACGTAAGAGTATACTCTGGTGTAAACATCTGGATAGCCGATGGCACAAGGCATTCCCCAAGATACAATGCCAACCAGGACTCCTCGGCATGTCAATGGACCACCAGAATCTCCCTAGAAATAAAATAGCGTAAGCATAATGTAAAAACTGATATTCAACAATTTTTAATGTATACAAATACTTGTAAACGAATACTGGATTTCACCCATTGCGGGTTATCAATTCAAGAATTAATTGTATCTTAATAGAGACGAAGATGCAAATTGGAAACTGAATATGGTTGATCAAGGTGTTAACAGGACTAATGACCTGTCATTGGTTGGGTTAAACGCACGCTTTATGTAATACAACATTTCCCATTCCAACTTTTATTTGTTTATTTATTTTTAACTTTATTTTTATTTTTATATATTATTATATTATAATATTCGAGATGTCACTCCTATCTATATGGCATATAGGTAGGAGTGACATCTCCAGGCGGTTTCTAACAATGCGCTAATTGCGGTAGCCTTTCACATTATGTTAAAAAGATATTCTGCTTAATGCTTAATAAACACGAATCTTTATAGATGGCGTTAGTATGTAGATTGTAAAAACTACCACGTAAAGAGTAGTCTTACAGATTAACATATATACAGCTTCCAAAAGTTTGTCAGACATGGTGGTCATAAGAAAAAAAAACCTGGAATGGGGAATGTTGTATTACATAAAGCGTGCGCTTAACCCAACCAATGACAGGTCATGAGTCCTGTAAACACCTTGATCAACCGTATTCTGTTTCCAATTTGCATCTTCGTCTCTATTGATATACAATTAATTCTTGAACTGATATTCAATTTGAGAATCTTCAAGCATCAAATGACAATAAGTTTAGCAACACGCCGTCTCCTCAATGGGGTATGTCATATTAATGGACCACCGCAATGTTCTCTCCTGATATACTCACTCTCACTTCCTCAACATTCATACATCATGTTGTGCACGCGTATCGATTTCTGTGACCCCTCATTTGGCCGATATTTAATATTTGATAAATTTCATCTTGCCACGTTTTCCTTGATCCTCTTCTATTTTTTGTTCCGTTAGAAACGTCAACATATACTTTGTTTTTCATTATTTCTTCATACTTACTAACTACTAACTAACTAACTAACCATCACGGTGTTTCCCCGGAGGGGTAGGCAGAGAGGATGGATCGCCACATTGGTCTATCCTTACATAACTCTCACGCATCTTCCACATTCACACATCGTGACATGCACGCTCGTCGATTGTTCCTACTTCGAACATGGCCGCCTTTCAGAAATTAATTAATTTGGTCATTCCACATCTTCCTTGGCCTTCCTCGACTTCTTTTTCCATTCACACTACTTGTATATATCTTTTTAACCATCCTACCCTCATCCATTCGTTCCATTTGCCCAAACCATCTTTGTGATCCTTTCTTGATTTTATTTATCACGCATTCATCCGCTTTACATTCCTTTCTTACTTCATCATTAGATATTTTATATTTTTCATGTGTGCAAACAATATTATTTACACAATCATTATTTTGTTTAAAATACATTCATTCGCACTGCATTCGCTTCTATCCATCATATATAGATTTACCACATATTCGTCTGAGAGATCTCATTTCTATTTTATTTACATACACGAACACACTTTTTTCCAATTGATATTGATGACTGCATATATTGACAAAAACTCATTATAAGACAAAATACGAAGTGATAAGATGATTTCCATATGCTGAAAAGGGTTCGGAATTTTTTTTTCATCAGAGATTATAGTCGGTATCCATGATTCTCGCCATTTCTTGGAACCAGCTCTCAGCAGTTTCAAAGTGATGGATTTCTCATTATCCATTTCTTTAGATTAATTATGGATATCTCAAGAACTCATCCGTGCTGAAGAGTATCGGTCTTTTCGTCCCTAGCAGATATATCCGAACGCCAGCATAGATTGTTTCACATCTCTGTCTCCAGAATCAACATGCCTCTGGTGACACCGGAGGAAAAAGCAATAAGTCTACTTAACATGATCTCCTTGGAGATAGGCATCTTTCAAATTTGTTGAAGTACATTCAGAAGGTAAATTATGAAACCCCAAAACGATGGATACTTAACTGGAGATCAGCATCACAGAAGGAGAATCCTGTAATAATAAACTCTTATGTCTACAGCAAGTTGAAGAAGAAGTTGAGAAGACTTACATGACATGCACCTTGGCCAGATTTCGTCAGTGAGCAGATTTGAGTTTCAAATACTCGATTCACGTTTTGAAGTTTTTTTGCACAATCATTGAATGACAGCGATTTCAGGGTGATAATTTGTAAAAAGTTTGGTGCATTTCCTGGGAACTGAAAAATATTTTAAATAATGCATTAAAAATAATTCGTAAACATATATAAATTAATGTATAGTCTATAACACGTTGATATATGGAGCAGAAACGCTAACCCCCCACTAAGTCAACCATAAGGAAAGTTCGTGTAGCAGTAATGTAACATAAAACAACCATGCTTTACGTAAGACTTTCAGACCGAGTAAGACACATAAATGAATGTATTTAGAACGTCGGAAGTGTCGTATGTCGTCGAAATGGTGACTAAGCTCAGATGGTCATTTGCGGGACATTTTGCTGGACTGGTGGACCAAAGAAGGACCAGAAGGGTAGTGAAGTGAAGATATCGAACTGAGGAAGGAAGAATTTATGTCAACGCATTTTTTACAAACTGATACGGGGCTCTATTGAGAACCCCTATATTCTGGAGCAAATAAGTCTTTTTGTTCCTGATAGTTGCGACCTGCGACAGCGCCGACACCAATTGTTCTTTGCTCCGTCACGCAGAACCAATCTGCCTTCGGTGATGCCAGTAGGAAGAGCAATTCGAACTTGAATCTAATCGTCTCGGATTTGGATATTTTCGGTGTCAGTGAGGCAGTAGGTATTCATAAAAAAAAATTACAAATTCTGGAAAGAGGTCTCACTGACGTCGACATATTTGGGAACCAACGCAGCGATCTTTTCATAATTTTGTTCAAAATACCTTCTTCCGCTCTACATTCCTTTCATGTATCAGCATTTGAGATTCTTTCGTGTATCGTTCTACCGCACAAACGTCTTAGGGATCTCATATCTACCGCATTTATTCTGCTCTCATCCTTCTTCTGTCAGTTCATTGATAAATTTTTGTTTCCATGAATATAATGAAACTTCTAGAAAACAGTCACTCTCGTGAAATATAATGAATATTCTCCAAAACAGTCACTTCCGTAAAATGTGATGAAATTTCTAGAAAACTCACTTCTGTAAAATAACCAAATTTCAAAAACCTGTTCAAGTCACCACGAAAAATACAATGAAACTTCTAACAGTCAGTCACATAAAATATAATGAAACTTCTAGAATTTTTTCACTCCCTTATAATATAATATAATGAAACTTAAAACTGACGTTTTGATCAATATACAATAGTTGGTTATTTTACTTACAGATGTCGTTCCCCAGCCTGTTAACGTCATGTCCTCTCCCTCTAATGTGTTTTCCTTCGGTAGTCCGATGATTTGAACCAGGTCGCTCAGTTGAATAGTTCCCTTAACGAGTATCATCCCAATATCGTTAAAGATTATATCAGGGTTGTACATAGAATGCACTATCACACCCTCAGCTTGGTATGTGTCTCCTCCATTTTTGAGTTCGTTTGTACCCACAACGGCGGTGAGATCTTCAAATGAATTTACAAAACTGAAAGAAATGATAAAATATCGTAAAATCATTTAATTTTAGATAAACTTAACGCGTTAACACTGTGGAATTCCATAATGACGAATTTTTATAAATTAAAACACTGTTTTTCCCACTTTTCAGTTTATTTTTCTCGAAATGTTTCGAAGGCTTACACCTTCATCATCCGTTCTCCCGATGATAGCCATCAAAAATGGAAAATACAGTGTTTTAATTAGTCAAATAAAACGATGTTTTTTAACTACTTCCACTTTTGTCTTTATTTAGACAGCGACCGGTTTCGCCAGGCTCGCTGGCATCGACAGACTGGTGTAAAACTCTGTGTCAGTCTGAATGGTGTAAAACTCCATAAAAATCAAAATGTCTCTTTTCAATACGTTTTATTTTAGTTTATGTGTTGATAGTTGTGTTTTTTTGTTGTAAATAATAAAATATATAATGAAAATGCTATTGCCATATCAGATTTTTAGTGATTTTTTATTTATATGGGAATGACACGTTTCGCCATGCTACATCCATTATGAATTGTTGCTACATTCGGTAATACTCGTATATTAGATAAGTGAATATATATAACAAAGCTTCTAGATAACACACGTTTTCATTAATATAAAATATGGATATAAACGAATGAAAACGCCCGTTTTCTAGAAATTTTATTATATTTTATGGGAATGAGATGTTTTACTTTGCTGAGGCATTATCAAAAGTGGTTTTATATCATTGTTCATGTAAAAAATGATTTAATATAAAGTATTGTGTCATTGATTGCATCAAGAAATCATTGTTTTAACTAATTATATTTTAATCATTATAAATGTAGTATATTATATTTACATTGGATATTAATTCCGATCAAAATAACCAGTTTATATATTTAGTATTAATACATTTTAAAATTCTTTGGAAGATTATTAAGATACTTTTGGCAATTTTAATTAATTTACTTATGTAAAATATGTTTTCTTGAAATGATTATTTTCCTCTTTACTAAGTATTAAATTAAATTCTCGTAATAAAGCTAAAGCGTAAAGATGCTTCATTAGCTCGTTGAAACGTTTATTCTTACGTAAGATAA
Source organism: Lepidostoma basale (assembly GCA_022606425.2). Lineage (NCBI taxonomy): Eukaryota > Metazoa > Arthropoda > Insecta > Trichoptera > Lepidostomatidae > Lepidostoma > Lepidostoma basale. The sequence continues at coordinate 639,661 of JAHDVF020000980.1, forward strand.
AACTTTTTTCGGATTAATTGAGAAGTTTAAAATTACGTATTACGGATACATTTTTGAAAGTTTATATTTGTTATGGATATTTCGTATTTGGATTTTTATTTTATAAACTCCATACTAGTCATTTATCCCTCTACATTTTTAGCTGCTAGTCAAAAATCAACTGAAATATTTAATTTAAATAATAAAATAAAATAATAAATCACTTTTAGTACTACACACTACACACTTAGTAACAATACAGATGTAAATACTAAAAGTGTATTCTTTTTTTATTTAATAATGTCACACTACAAATTAAGTTCTTCATACGATAGCTTAAAAAAATAATTAAGCTTAAAAGTACGGGTATATTATACTCGTATATTAATGTATAAATATAATGTTTACTCGTATATTAAAGTATAAATATAATTTATTTACTCGTTATATAATGAACTTCGTATTTGCGAATATATATATATTTTTTTAAAGTCTTCAACGTGACTTAACTAAAAACCTGCAAACCTCGTTTTTTGAACAAGAAACAAATTATGAAACAATGAAATTGCACATAGAAAATGATTGTTTTAATCGTTTATTAATTATAACCCAAATTTAATTATCTTTAAAAATTTAAATAACAATAAATATATTTATTGTTTCTGGAACAATGATGTAAAACTCTTTATTAAATAATTTATTCGAAAGAAAACGTCAGTTTTCTAGAAGTTTTATTATATTTTATGGGCATGACAAGTTTCACCCTTGTAAGGCATTATCAAATGTGACATTATTAAACATTTGATATTGCCTTAGAAAGGTGAAACATGTCATTCCCATAAAATATAATAAAACTTCTAGAAAACTGCGTTTTCATTCGTATTAATTAATAATAAATGTAATATGGGCATATATTCAAAGTCGGAAAAATCTACGAGCGTGCATTTTAATATGTATGAATGTAGATGAATCTAGTGAAGTATGTCAGGACATTGTAGTATGGTGGTCCAAACTTCTCTGCAAATCCCTTCGGGAAACGGCGTGATGGCTAGTTATTGATTTTTAATTGTGATAACTCAAAAGTGGAAAAAAGTGTTTTAATTCATAAAAAAACTCGTCAAGAAGTGTTTTAAAGTTATTTTAAATTGTTTCAATTCAGAGTAAAATATATACAATCAAATTGTTTTTATTGCGAAACAAATAATGTGTTATCCAGTTTAAAAATGGAACAAGCAGTGTTTTAATTCATTTCATACCTGACCAAGCAATGAGCTGCTGAGACGAGCCATCTGTCCGTGATGATACTGGCTCCACAGAAGTGTCTCCCGTTTATCCTCAGGGAAACCTGGTAGGGCGCCACGCCCTTTGCGGCTATTTGTCCTCCGACTATCCTCTGGTCATCATAATGCGGAAGACCTTGGAAATGCGGACCAGGCCAGCTCAGAATACCCTGTTTCGGCAGAGCTACAAAAATAATCAAGTTTGATTGTATTATAAGAATAAAAATAATTATAAAACGACAACATACTATCACGCCATTTCACCGCAGGGATAGGCAGATAGAAAGGACCGCCACACTTCTCTATTCTGACATACCTATGCAGATTCCTCCACATTCATACAGCGAATCAAACACGCATGTCGATTCTTTCGACTTCTAACATGACCAACCTTTAAACTTTGATTTATTTGGTTATGCTTTGTTTTCCATGATTTACCTCGACTCAGTATTCCATTTACATCGCTAACGTTTACTTAACCATTCTTTCTCCATCCATGCACTCTCCATATGTCCGAACCAACGCAGCGATCCTTTCATAATTTTGTTTTACATTCCTTTTCTTATCACCATTTGAAATTCTGTCGTATCTACCGCATTTATTCTGCTCTCATCCTTCTTCTGCCAGTTCCATACGTCGCTTTCATACGCAAGGGTTAGGACCAGAACTCCATTGTGAACGGCCACTTTTATTTATAAATTATTGCTTCCAATAATTATTTTTAAGCTTCATTCACTTTGTTACCCGCACCAACCCTTCTTTCGACGTCACTATCCGTTCGGCTATCCACTATGAACAAGCTACTTAAATATACAAATTCACTCAAAAATAATTATTAAAACTTGAAATTAAATACTAACGAATTAAAACACCGTTTGTTTTTCGCTTGTGAGTTTATTTTTTTCGACATGTTTCGAAGTATTTTTACTGTTTATAAAGTTTATATCGATCATCTGATAATGAAGTTGTTAAACGCTCAAAACATGTTCAGAAATATAAACTCCAAAGTTGGATAAAACAAACAATATTTTAAGGATTAATTGTATCTCAATAGAGACGAAGATGTAGATTGTTTTTTTAAGGAAACAAATTATGGTGGCCGAGGCGTTTACAGGACTCATGACCTGTCATTGGTTGGGTTAAGCGATCGCTTTATGTTAACGACATTCCCCATTCCGCCCTTCTTATGACCACCACGTCTGACAAATTTTTGAAAGATGTTTATATGCTACTATGTTGAGACACACTTCACATTTTTAGGTCAATCTACACTAGCGCCATCTATTAAGAATATTTGTAACCATTAAGTAGAAAACCTTTATTAATAACAATATTTTAATATACAAAAAAATCTTCATTATAAAAAATCACACTCTCTTTATTCTGGTAAAATTTACGTGACTACAGAAATGCCGATATAATAGCTACCTATTACATGACACGAGAATCAGTAGCTTAAAAATTATATATATAATAGTAATTGGCGAGGAAAACGTGGCACGATCAAATAAATTAAATATTGAATGTCGGCCATGTGAGGAGTCAGAGAAATCGACGCGCGTATATGACACGATGTATGAATGTTGAGGAAGCGAGAGAAATATGTCAAGAAAGAAAAGTGTGACCATCCATTCTTTCTGCCTACTCCTTCGGGGAAACGGCGTCATGATTAGTTAGTTAGTTAGTTTGTTTAGTAATTGGCTTCAAATAACCTGTTGTATATAAAAATGTGCAAGCAACAGAAAACTACCACATTACAGTAATATATTAAATTATATGCGGGTTTCTTACCATTTCCGAAGCACACAAGACCCAGTGTGCAGAAAATTATCACAGAATATATCGCCATTATGAAGCCTTGAATTTGGATCGAATGTCTACCGATCGGTTATGCCTTTCCTTTTATATGAATTGAAAATAAATAAAACAAATGTAATCTATTGATGTTTCTATTCCATATTTGAAAAAAAAAATTGTTATCTATGTTGCATCATATTTCAATTGCATTCCATTTCCAATGTTTGCTTTGAACGATTAGATTCGCAATAAACTTATTGCAAAGGTAATTATATAAAACACTATATCATTGCATTGCGCCATTAGATGCCGATATTAAATCTTTTCATTTTGTTTATTTAAGAATAATTTTATATCGAATAGCCGATTTTTATGTAATTATAGCTTACCTTATCTTTTTGCGATAAAATCATAACTTTTAATCAGTACTAATATGTATAACTTTTAATTCATAAGGATTTATTGTATCTCAATAGAGACGAAGATGATAATTGTTTTCTGGGAACAGAATATGGTGGCCGAGGCGCATACAGGACTTATGACCTGTCATTGGTTGGGTTGAGCGATCGCTTTATGTTTAACAACATTCCCCATTCCGCCTTATGGCCACCACGTCAGACAATTTTTGGAACTTGTATATGTGGTAGGTTTCCACGCCTATCTTTACATTTTTTATGTTCACTCTACACTAGCGTCATCTATTAAGATTAGAAAGCATTAAGCAGAAAACCTTTATTAATGTACTGTGAAAGTCTCTGCAAATCATACAGTACTCGATTTCGCCTGGAGATGTCTCTCCAATAATTTATCCGCAATGGGTGAAATCCAGTATTTGTGTACAAGAATTTGTTGAGTTGATATTTCAAAATGTTGATATTTAATTTAATAGAATTTATATTCTGGTCCTGACGATCAGCTTACCATTATTTAGATTATGGCATCAGCTACCAAATTATTGACCTATTCTTAATTTCTATTGAAGCAGCTCGCTATTCGTTACTATCATTTCTATTCGTTAAGACGAATCATCTTACTAACCATCAACCAACGAAGCAGCAACTAACTAACTAACTAACCATCACACCGTCTCTCCAAAGGGGTAGGCAAAAGGATTGGACTGACACACTTTTCTTTCCTGACATATGAGGCCACTAGGACAAAAGTGGTCTAACCAACATTTTTTGAAAAATTTAGTTACTGGTCTAACCCACACCTATTTGTGACCTATTATAAAAGAAAAATTAATCTAACCACCATTTCCAAGTGGAAACATAGATATCGCCATAAATACTTCTTTTGCTCTGACAAAAAATCAAAATATATGGAGTCAAATGTGGTCTATTATAAGTAACCATCAAAAAATATCCTCAAACTTTATATTTCCTATTGAAATATGGGAAAAAAACGTCAAATTTTCAATCGCATTTATCTCCATTGTCTAAATTTGGGGTTAGACCACTCTTGCCCTGGCGGCCTCATATTTCTTCGCTTCCTCAATATTCATACATCGTGTCATTTTCTCTGACTCCTTACGTGGCAGACATTCATTATTTGATCACATTTTCCTTGGACTTCCTCTATTTCTAGTTCCATTTACATAGTTGACATGTATTTTCTTTTACCATTCATTGATTCTTTCCATGTGTCCAAATTAATGATCCTTATATTATTTTATTCATAACATAACCGGAGGATGTCAAAATAGTGCAGAGCATAAAATTTTTTAGAATAAATTAAATAAATATGTAAACAAAATGTTGCCTTATATTGTTACCTTATTATTATAATTGAATGTTTAATTGTTTTTATTAGAACATGTGTTATGTACATGTGTACTATTTCAAGTAAATAAGTAAATAAATAAATAAATTACACCATCATTCGCACCGTATTCACTTCTTAAATTTTCTTTCGACATTCTATCATACACAGAGTATACACATTAGTCTAAGAGATCACTTAGATAGTTTAAATAGAAAATAAATATATAAAACAGTGTTTCCAATATTTTAAAATGATTTATTTTTGTATGTATTTAACGCACACAAAATACCACCTAATAATTCAAAGATGAGGGATCTTCTAACAAGACTTATTTGGAAGCATCTTCGACCTTTGATTAGATAAACCTTCATCTTAAATATTTAAGATAATGATCGCAAAGCAGACTCAATAACTGTTTCGAAGATAATTTTTTTAATTGTATCTCAATAGAGACGAAGACGCAAACTGGAAACTGAATATGGATGATCAAGATGTTTACAGGACTTATGACCTGTCATTGGTTGGGTTAAGCGCACGCTTTATGTAATTACAACATTCCCCATTCCACCATTGTTATTATGATCATGCATGATACATTTTTGGAAGTTGTATATATACTCCAAATCCATACCTATCTTCACGTGTCAGTTCCAGTCAACCATCTATGTAGATTTGATTGTACTAATTAATTTTTAAAGATTAATCTATACAATCCACCCACTATCGCCATCTATGGAGAATGATTGTTTAGCATTTAGCAAACTACTTTATTAACACAATGCGAAGAGGCTACCGCCTCCTAGCGCACTGTTTTTAGAAGTCGCCTGGAGTATCACTTCTATTTTATACGCCAAAGAATTGACCAGAATATAATTTTTTTCTCCAAAATTTCGTTTTATTTCGATTGTTTTGTGTTTACCTGCTCAAACTATTGAGTTTACCTGCTCTTATGCGTATTCGCTCACTAATGAAAGAGATTCTGTTCAAAGTTACCAGAATCAGACGTTCCGGATTCGAAATTTTCGCTACGATTGATGGAACGGTTATTAACTGAATTCTGATTACTATAACGGCCATTTTCGAGACTAATCGATTTATTGAACGAGAAACTGTAATGTTTTTCTACTGAAAGCAAATATTGGATGTTCGATTGGTCGTATCTTTTTGAAGAACCTGTAGCCAAATCAAGCTTTATGTCGACGTTGTTCTTGGCGTGAATTATACCGTTGCGGATTCTATTATCTATTTTATTAGTGACGCGTACCACCTTCTCCAACTGATGTTGGAGGGAAAAATTGAGGGACGCCGAGGGCCCGGAAGGAGACAGATGCCCTGGCTGCGAAACGTGAGGGAGTGGACCGGCATCCGAAGTGTTGAGGAGCTGTTCCGAGCGGCGCAGGACAGGGACAGGTTCGCCGAGGTGATCGCCAACGTTGGGGGGACCCGACAGGGCACTTGAAGAAGAAGAAGTGACGCGTCACTTTTTATTTCTAGTTGGCGGTTTGATTGTATAATATGGAATCGGAATTTGTTTTGTGTACACTATACACTGAATTCCTTGAAGAATCAGCTGAAACTAATATATTTTCAAACGATTCCACTTCCGCTTCATAAGACCCAACAGTTTCTTAAGGGTGAAATTATTTCACTGCCTGATATAGATGTACTGGTAGGCTGTTTAACCATGAAACAGTAGTGAGATTCTGTAAGTCTCAACGCCTACGGTGGGTTGGCCATGTGGAAAGAATGCTAGAGGGTAGAACACCACAAATTATATCCAGATGGGTGCCCCGCGAAAAGAGACCAAGAGGCAGACCGAGGAAAAGATGGGCGGATTGCGTGGAAGAAGATTGGGAGAAAATGGAAGGAGTTGGGGAATGGAGAAAGATGGCCAGAGACAGAAACCAGTGGAGCACCGTTGTGGAGGCGGCCAAGTCCCACACGGTGATGTAACGCCGAGAAATGAATGAATAAATGAATGATGGTAGGCTGTTTAGTTTTATTTCATTGTAAAGAACCAATCTGAAACGGTTTTGTTGTTTGTACTATTCGTTTGGCTTCTTTAAATCATCTGATTGGCTTTGGATTTCGTCTGTAGTACGAGTAGCTTTAGGAAATTTAAATCTATTTGCAGACTCCGAAAATCTGTTTTTTTTAATTCCTTGTATTCTGACGTGTGGTATGTCATAAATAATATTTTTACTGTGATTCCGATTTGATGACTTTTTATTTCCGGAGTCATTGTTCACTTTATGTTCGTATGTTTCTTTTGACTGGTGTATATGTTCTGAATCTTCGGAATTCCGCGCGATGTTTTCTCTTATCCACTTTTTGTGGTCATAAATTCTTGTAAATACCTCCGGAAAGTTCGGAGTACAAGTTGCATTCTTCACTAGAATCCCTACTAATTTATTCCCTTCCACTAATGGACTGCCGGCATCACCCTAAAACAAAAGACATTCAACACATTATTTTTTAATCCAAATGTCATCCAAACCCTTTTTAAAATGTTAATATTGTTTTTGTAGACCCTTTACGTATGGAAGTGAAGCATCCAACTGTCAAAAGAAGGATGAAGGTAGAATGTAGTGCAGTAGAAACGAGATCTCTTAGACGAATGTGTGCATGCTCTGTGTATGATAGTGTCGAATGAAAATATAAGAAGTAAATGCAGTGTGAATGAAAGTGTTATGAACAAAATAATTCAAACATTTTGAATGCATACAAATACTTGTAGACGAATATTGGATTTTCTTTACCCATTGCGGGCTATCAATTCAATGATTAATTGTATCTCAATAGAAACAACGATGCAAACTGGAAACAGAATATGATGATCGAGGTGCTTACAGGACTTATGACCTGTTGGGTTGAGCGCAAGCTGTATGTAATACAATATTCCCCATTCCACGCTTCTTACGACCACCATGTCTGAAATTTTTTTGGAATTTGTATTTATGTTAATATGCAACACCAAACTTTACATGTCAGTTCCAATCTACACACTAGCGACATCTATGAATTATCAGACATGGTGGGCGTTAGAAGGGTAGAATGGGGAATGTTGTATTACATAAATCGTGCGCTTAACCCAACCAATGACAGGTCATAAGTCCTGTAAGCACTTCGATCACCATATTCTGTTTCTAGTTTGTATCTTCGTTCCTATTGAGATACAATTAATCCTTAAAATAATTCAAGTATCATGTAGATGTTTTGGACACATGGAAAGAAAGAAAGGGAAAAAAGTATATGTTAACGATGTAAGCGGAACAAGAAATGGAGAAATACCGAGGAAAACGTGGCACGATTGAATAAATCAAATATTGAAGATCGGCCACGCGAGTATGAATATGTGCGTGCATGACTCGATGTATGAATGTTGAGAAAGCAATAGAAGTATGTCAGGAAACTGACTACTATGTGGCGTGATGGTTAGTAACTAAAGTATTTTTTGTACTTACAAAACAATTATTGGATGCTGTTCTGACATTTGCGCAGATGAGAGAATTTTGGGCATCAGAAGTTCCCAAGACATGTCCTTTGCAGGTCTCTTCGTCGATCTTCTGAACTTTCGTAAATTGGAGGACATTATTCGGATTCTTGGGATTCTGCAAAAGAAAACGAAATGTTTGTCAATCACACGAAAGCGTAGGTGGATATATGCGAATGTTGCCAATTTGTGTTATGCTAATTTCGCTTTGATGACACTCGTCATCTCGGAACCTATTCTTAAATGGAAACGTTTTGAAAAGATTCCTGATATCATTTTTCTCTTATTAGAAGCAGACATAAATTTGAGCGAGTTGACTCGCTCATTTTATATGGACGGCTCCAAGGCCACGGCAACAGAAAGCGAGTTTACTCGCATAAGGCACCAAACCGGTTAATAAGTGAATAGTTTAACTCACCCCCGGTTTACCCCAACCGGTCAACCATACGTTCGGCGAGTTTCCAGATTTTTTGCTAGGAGGTCCGATTGGTCCAACGTCATGGTTGAATAGGATGGTTCTGTTTGTGCGCACAAGTGCTATCTCATTCTGATTTTCTGGTTGAAATGGAATGACCTTTTCGATTGCGTATTCAGATCCTCTGGTGTTGAGACTATCTGAACCAACTGACAGAGTTATATTAGGCCAACTGTAAAATAAAATAATCTTGATTATGAAACATTTAATCCTTGATGTGAAGGACCTTTTCGTTTGCATATTCAGATCATCTGATGTTGAGACTATTTAAACCAACTGGCAGGGTTATAAAGGATGTTTTTTTAGAGGTTTGGTTTTTAAACTGGTAACATTATTTCTACAGACTGGCAATTTAACAATTGAAAATTGATTTATAGTCAATACGTTTTGCCATTTCACCCAGTTGCTCAATAAATGTGTCAAAAATTGGACTTCACGACAATAACGATGTGTATAAGGATTTTTTTTTAGAGGTATACAAATTCAAAAGAAAAAAAAACACATTAAAATAATGTTAATGTCAATGATATTGTTTTTTTTTAATAGATAATTTTATGCCATTATTGTTAAAATATGACTTCGGGAATATGAGCGCCACGGCTAGCTCGAATGAAGCGCAATCGTGAAGTCCAATTTTCGACACCTTTATTGAGCAACTGGGTAAAATTAGTTTAAAAACCAAACCTCTAAAAAAACTACCCTTTATTAGGCCAACTGTAAAATAAAAGTGTCTTTATTATGAAGCACTTAATTCGTTTTGTGAATGACCTATTGGTTTGCGTATTCAGTTCCTCTGATGTTGAGACTATTTGGACCACTGAGAAATCTGCCGAAGCATTGGATAGATTCGAGAGGAGAGTTTTTGCTGATTTTATGTTCCCGCGAATGATGGAGAAGAGTGTCGCATAAGACGAAATAAAGAATCGTTCAACATTTATGAAGCCCCTAGTATCTCAACACACATAAGACCCAGAGGGCCGTCAACCACCAGGACGACCACCAAAGAGATGGAGAAAAGGCTGGTCTTCTTCACCACAGGAAGAAAGATGATATCATAAACAGATCGCAAGATCTACAATCAGAAGAAGAATAAGACATAAGAAGAATAAAAAAAAAATAAGACCCTCTACACGAGAGAGTACGGGGTATATCCTTCGCTCTATCTAACGGCATTTCTCTTGGGTATGCTGGAGTATAACTCCCTCGAACTGAGGAGGGAAGGATTAATGTCAACGCATTTTTTCAAACTGATTTGGGGCTTTATTGAGAACCCCTATGTTCTGGAGAAAAAAGGTCTTTTTTTCCTGATGTTAGCGCCGACTACAATTGTTCTTTGCTCCATCACGCAGAACCAACCTGCCTTTGGTGATGCCATAGGAAGAGCAATTCGGACGTTGAATCTAATCGTCTCGGATTTTGACATTTTAAGTGTCAGTGAGGCAGAATCCATAAAAAAAAATTTACTAATTCTGGAAAGAGGCCTCACTGACGTTCACATATTTGGGTTCCTTCTGATATGTATGATTTTTTTAGTTTCGTGTTGTTTTATCTTATCTTTGTAACACCGTTTGGTGTCCAAATGAGTCGCCTAAATGTTTTTTGTTTATAATGTCTCATTTGTGTATTATGTATTAATAAATAAATAAGACTCTTCAGATTTAGATAGGCTGGACAAGTACACAGAATGTGAAATGTGCAAGTGCCTTAGAAAATAATGACTGGACATTTAGGAGACACAAGAAGAGTTAAAAGGCTGAAGTGGGAAAATGAGGTGAGAAAAGATAAGGCACAGCTCCTGCAAACTAAAAAAATGGAAGACAATGGGAAGAATTGCAGACAGAAGTTGAAGGAAGCCAAGGTTCGATTTGGGCAGTAGCTCAATCGTAGAAGGAAATGAAGAAACATTTCGCTGCTTTATAATAAAATTGATTTTGTCTTACTCCAGTGTGCAAGAATTGGTTGTTATTATCCACCTATGGTTTAGTATAGCACCGCTGCAGAAATGATTATCATTCGAATCTTTGAAAGAAACTTGGTAAATCGCAAAGTCATGCGCCGGTGAATTCGTCACGTGGTCCAGGGCCAAATGGTCGTCATGTTCGACATAATCTGTTTGATGATGGTTGGCGTCATGATCTGTTTGATGATGATTGTCGAGAGAGGCATCCAACGTATGCACAACCGGATGATCGCCGGAATCACCGTGAGAACCTACATAATATTCATTGTGAGAATTGCTCTGGTGGCTGTCCCAAAAGACGTCTTGATTATCTCCGATGTGTTCAATATGATTATTGTCTCTTGAGTGGTCTGTATTTATGCGACTTGAAATGTCATTCAAATGTTCAATATTATTATTGTGTCTTGAGTGGTCTGTGTTTGTGTGACTTGAAATCTTATTATCCAAATGTTCAATATTATTGTTGTATCTTGAGTGGTCTGTATTTGTGTGACTTGGGATGTCATTATCCAAATGCTCAATATTATTGTTGTCTGAATATTCATTTTGAGAATTGTGGTGGCTGTCCCAAAAGACGACTTGATTATCTCCGATGTGTTCAATATGATTATTGTCTCTTGAGTGGTCTGTATTTATGCGTCTTGAAATTCCATTCAAATGTGCAATATTATTATTGTCTCTTGAGTGGTCTGTGTTTGTGTGACTTGAAATATCAGTATCCAAATGTTCAATATTATTGTTGTCTCTTGAGTGGTCTGTATGTGTGTGACTTGGGATGTCATTATCCAAATGCTCAATATTATTGTTGTCTAAATATTCACTGTGAGAATTGCTCTGGTGGCTGTCCCAAAAGACGACTTGATTATCTCCGGTGTGTTCAATATTATTATTGTCTCTTGAGTGGTCTGTGTTTGTGTGACTTGAAATATCATTATCCAAATGTTCAATATTATTGAGGTTTCTTGAGTGGTCTGTATTTGTGTAACTTGGGATGTCATTATCCAAATGTTCAATATTGATGTTGTTTCCTGAGTGGTCTGTGTTTGGGTGACTTGAAATATCATTATCCAAATGTTCAATATTATTTAGGTATCTTGAGTGGTCTGTATTTGTGTGACTTGGGATGTCATTAGCCAGATGTTCAATATTCTCGTTGTCTCTTGAGTGGTCTGTATTTGTGTGACTTGAAATCTCATTATCCAAATGTTCAATATTATTATTGTCTCTTAAGTGGTCTGTGTTTGTGTGACTTGAAATATCACTATCCAAATGTTCAATATTATTAAGATTTCTTGAGTGGTCTGTATTTGAGTGACTTGAAATGTCATTATAAAAATAATCATGATCGTTTTGATTAGTGTGTAAATCGTTCCTGTTTATAATTGGGGATCCAATGGGTAGGCTTCTAAATGTAGCAATGTTCTGATTATCATGGTGTCTGCTCTCGTCGATTATAGCATTGTTCAGATTAGCGTTGCCAGTCTCACTAGGGTAATGACATTGGCAATGGTTCTCTTGTAGATATTTATACAGTTCATATCTGTATACTGTATCTCCGTAGAAGTCGATGGTGGGGTTTGCATGATCTGAGCTTTGGTCATATCCATTGGGTTTGACATGACTCTCGTCGACGTGTTCCTCACCTAGAAAGAAAAAATAATGAGAACTAATTATATATAATGATAACTAAAGAATGACACATGATATCTCTTATATTTATTTATTAACGAGATAGAACTCGGTAACTGTATGTGTTGTCATTTTCAATTTACAATATGACTTATGAAAAACTAGTTTTTTTTTTACAAGATATTAAAGAATAAAAAATCTAAAAGGAAAATACAAAAATATTTTCTTTGGATATCTCCATCCTTTATACTGATAAAAATACATTCAGAAGATAAACACTCTTCACTTTAGAAATAATCCTTTCTTCATAAAGTCAAACCATCTCTCGTGCGTTTCTGATATATCACTGTTCTCTATTCCTCTACTTGTTCTCAAATATTAGCCTTAAAATATATAATATTATACATATTTTTTTTAGAATGTAAACTGACTTGATTTGGTAATCTTCTTTTTCGTATCTGTCTTTCCCTTTATGATATTTTCTATTTCGCAAGTATAGCAGTACATGTACAATTTATTCGCATAAAAAAAACTTAATCTTAATGGATGGCGCTGGTGTAGATTGACTAAAAAATGTGAAGTGTTTCTCAACATGGTGGCATATATACATCTCCCAAAACATTGTCAGACGTGGTGGTCGTAAGAAGAGCGGAATGCGAATAAAGCGATCGCTTAACCCAACCAACGGCAGGTCATAAGTCCTGTAAGCGCCTCGACTACCAATGTCTGTTTCCCAAAAAAAACTATTTACATCTTCGTCTCTATTGAGATACAATTAATCATTAAAAAAAAATTACTTAATTTTTTCTTTTGGAGTGTTTGCATGTATACAACATCTGTAATTTTTGTGATTTTTTGAATATGCGCAAAATCTTTTTGATGTAAGAATATATCCTTACCGATATGGGAACAAGATGCTGAACTCACAAATAGGAAAATCAGTAACAACGACTGCATCTTGCACATTAAATCAAAAATATTACGTTAAAATCTTATATACGTACAATCTTTAAGATTTACTATTCAATGTTCCACTAATAGCATGAATTGGGCATATCGTATTTTTATGTCAACAATCCTTGATTTTAATTAGTGACATTTGAAATTGATCGCGTTTGTTGTTATTGGCAATTTTATTCGTTATTCGGTCATTATGATAATGTTTCTTTATTCAACGGCGGTTTTGAAGCGGATAAATTAGTAGGCATACAATCAAATTGAAACACTGGTGTGTGGACAATATTTCTAATAATAAATGCGGTTAAGATGAGATCTCTTAATGCCCATTTACACTGGACAGTCATCCACTAGTAGAAATGAGGCCACTAAGAATAATGTGCGGAAAAACAATGTATGATAGAATGTCTAATGATGAAGTCAGAAAGGAATGTAAGGCATATGAATGCGTGATAAATAAAATTAAGAAAAGGTCACTTAGAGTATTGGACACATGGAAAGAATGAATGAAGAAAGAATGGTAAAAAAATATATGTTAACGATGTAAATAGAACTAGAAATAATGGAAGACCGAGGAAAACGTGACACGGTCAAATAAATCAAATATTGAATGTCGGCCACGTGAGGAGTCATAGAAATCGACGCGCGTGCATGACACGATGTATGAATGTTAAGGAATCGAGAGAAATATTCCAGGAAAAAAATTGTGGCAGTCCATTCTTTCTGCCTACCCCTTCGGGGAGACGTCGTGATGGTTGATTAGTTTAGTTTTTATATTTTAAAGGTTTTCATATTAATGAACGTTTTTATTTCAGGACCCAACGGCGTCTACAGACATAAACGGCAACGACAACGATCCGATGCCGCAGGACAACGGAGACAACAAGCATGGAACAAGATGCGCTGGAGAGGTGGCAGCTGTAGCCTTCAATCAGTTCTGCGGAATTGGTGTCGCCTACAATGCCAGCATCGGAGGTGTGTAGCATTCTTTATAAGTTTATTTTTTCAAATACGAGGCGTTTTTTTTTAGTAATTACCGTTTTTTTTAATAAAAAAAAAACTAGTAAACTTTTAAAACAATTTTTTTTTATTAATTTTTTTTTAATTGTATCTCAATAGAGACGAAGACGCAAACTGGGAACTGAATATGGATGATCAAGGTTTTTACAGGACTTATGACCTGTCATTGGTTGGGTTAAGCGCACGCTTTATGTAATTACAACATTCCCCATTCCACCTTTGTTATTATGATCGTGCATGACAAATTTTTGGAAGATGTATATATACTTCAAATTCATATCTATCTTCACGTGTCAGTTTTAATTGTCCATCTATGTAGATTTGGTTGCACTTGTGAATCTTTTCAAGATTAACTTATACAACCGACCCACTAACGCCATCTATGGAGAATGATTTTCAGCATTAAGCAAACTACCTTATTAACACAATGCGAAGGCTGTTGCCTATAAACGTATTGTTAGAAGCCGCCAGGAGTATTATTCCATTCTATATGCCAAAGACTTGACCAGAATAATTACAAATATTTTTGTGAAATAAAAGTATAAGTATACATTCACAAAAATATTAATTTTTTTTTAAATAAAATAAAAACACTTAACTTTGTTTTTCATCACTATGCGGCTATTTTAGTTGCCGACTAGTTTCGCTTGTACCCAAGTTTCCTCGGGGCTACGGAATAACAGAACAACAATACTATTTTTTTAACTGTTTAATTTAAAACACTGTTATATAATATCACGATTGGTTTTATTTCTTAATTGACAGCTGTTTTTCTAACCAATGTTAGCATTATCAGGTATTGCAATCAACAGATGATGTTAATATTATTTAGCGAAACAGCTGTCATGACAATTTCATAAGAAATTAAATCAATTGTGACATTATATAATAACAATGTTTTAATTAGACAGTTAATAATGTTGAAATACCAAATCGTTTCCGCCAAAACAATGGATTATCTAATATTTTTTTATTGGCTTTTTCTTTCTTAATTCCTAATATTTTAGTGGCGGACTGTACAGGAAATAAAAACAAAGATCAATTTGTACTAGAACGTGCAGGCACTAGGCGGCCCAATAATAAAAAACTTTCTTCTTTTTAACTCAGTTTGACAACAATTTAACCTAACTCAAAGATAAATACGAGTAAATCTGTCTATTCTTTAAATAGGTTTTCGCATTTCTGTCAGTCTTGCGCCCCTATATTGGGTGGAACTATGTTTGACGTGATTTTATCGGCTTCGGAAAAATTACATCAGATGGTGTTAAAGTTCTTTCATTCCGACGCATCAGAAGTAACATGCACCATCTCCTATTTTATTTGCCCACAGGCTTAAATCATTAAACGATTATCGAGTTACTTACTTCAAGCAGCAAAGATGAAAGTAGAATAAATGCAGTAGAATTGAGATCTCTTAGACGAATGTGTGGATACTCTGTGTATGATAGAGTGTCGAATGAAAATATAAGAAGTGAATGCGGTGCGAATGATGGTATTATGAACAAAATAATGAAAGGATCATTAAGATGGTTTGGACATATGGAAAGAATGAATGAAGAAAGAATGGTAAAAAAATTATATGTTAATGATGTAAATGGAACCAGAAATAGAGGAAGACCGAGGAAAACGTGGCACGATCAAATAAATCAAATATTGAATGTCGGCCATGTGAGGAGTCAGAGAAATCGACGCGCGTGCATGACACGATGTATGAATGTTGAGGAAGCGAGAGAAATATGTCAGGAAAGAAAAGTGTGGCAGTCCATTCTTTTTGCCTACCCCTTCGGGGAGACGGCGTGATGGTTAGTTAGTTAGTTACAAACGTATGAAATATTTGACTTTATTTTTTGTATTTGACTTTGAACACTTATATCCTCGTAAATGTGAAGTCACCTTCTTTGTTTTCGTATTATGAGTGTATCGTACGTATTTTCACCCTATTAAAAGTTCCCAACATCCCCTAACGTATCGCGCCACCGTCCCACCCCCTCGATCCCTTCATATATAAAATATCCGCAGCTGAAAAGTTACCTAAATTGAGTTACCTTTTTCGATAAACTGACACGTATGTCCTTAACTTTTAGGGCCCGCTTTATTAGTAGTGCGATCGCGTGTTTTATCAAGTATTTTCCAAAAAATAAAATACCTTGAGAATTTTACACAAATCTTACATAAAGAATAAAAATATAATCATAACACATTTATTGTTTCTTGAAAAATTATTTAAAACTCCACATTAAATATTTAATACGAGAGAAAACCATAGCTACATTTCACTAAGCGTTTTGTTCTCGATATATTTGTAACGCCCGCAAAGCGAAACATGTCATTCCCACCATCACCACTAATCAGCAATAAGTTGTAAAATGTTGGGACATAGACCTCCCTTCCAGACTTCCACAAATCTCTATTCCTCGCCACTCTATGGCATTGACCTTCTGCAACTAGTTTGATGTTATCATACCATCTAGCTTGTAGTCTGCCCGTATTTCTATGGCTGGTTCCACAATTCCACTTCAACGGAGCAAGTTTGTACGCTACATCGCCAACTTTGGTCATTTCTCTTATCTATTCAATTCATTTTCTGCCTCATAGTTTTTTTTTATATTTCTTTATTTAGTTATAAAAAAAGACTTATTCCTTACAACTAGTATATGACATATTAAAATACATAATAGTTAAATTTATATTGAAAACAAATTAAAAAGAAAGGAATTAGGCACAAAAGACACAAAGAAGTAATTTAACAACAAGAAAAAAATTAATTACTTTAAATTTTAAAAATGTGACCGGACGTACACTACATTGATTGCGGAATTTTCGAACATTATCTGAGTCTTTCATGACTTCCGGCAAGCTATTAAATACTTTCAAACCCTTGTAAAAAAATCTGTTTTCGGAACTCCTTGATAATATTATTTTAATTCTTAAATTTCTTTGTCTCTCGATGGGTACCCGTGTATTTCATAATTGTAAGCAGCCTGGTCACACAAATATTTTGGAAGAAGCCCACCTCTCAGTTTGTAAGCAAAAATAAGTGTATTTAATGTGACCCTCTGCCTTATTGATAACATCTTCAAATCTTCAAGCATAGTCTTAATTCTGGCGCATCTAGTGCACCTCAGTACAATTCTCATTGCTCTATTTTGAATTATTTTCATCTTTAGAGTATCAGTTTTATTTATCAAATATAGAATGGTGGAAGAATAATTAAAGCGAGAGGCAACTAACGCATTGTACATCAGGTGTGCATGTTCTCTGTCTCTTATATAAATAATAATAAGTTTATTTAGTTTATTGAAACAATAATTATGTCAACTATTTGGTCAACTATTTGGCAATTAGAATGGAATAATACTCCTGGCGACTTCTAAAAACAATGCGTTTATGGGCTACAGCCTTCGCATTGTGTTAATAAGGTAGTTTGCTAAATGCTGAAAATCATTCTCCGTAGATGGCGTTAGTGGGTCGGTTGTATAAGTTAATCTTGAATGTATTCACAAGTGCAACCAAATCTACATAGATGGATAATTGAAACTGACACGTGAAGATAGGTATGGATTTTGAAGTATATATACATCTTCCAAAAATTTGTCATGCATGATCATAACAAAGTGGAATGGGGAATGTTGTAATTACATAAAGCGTGCGCTTAACCCAACCAATGACAGGTCATAAGTCCTGTAAACACCTTGATCATCCATATTCAGTTTGCGTCTTCGTCTCTATTGAGATACAATTAAAAATAATTATGTCTTCTTCTTCTTCATCTTTGCTAGCCTTCTTCCCTCCACTGCTGGATATAGGCCTCTTCCAATTTCCTCCACTCGTCTCTATCCTGCCCCCTTTGTATTCAAGATTTTCCAACCTTTTTGACAATATCATCGGTCCATCTCATCGGTGGCCTTCCAACACTTCGCCTATTTGCCCATGGTAGAGTATCCTGGGTGCCCATCTGTTGCCACCCTGTCTAGCCAAGTGTCCAGCCTATTGCCATTTCAATTTTGCCACTCGGTCCATGACGTCAGCAACCTTGGTGCAGCGTCTGATTTCTTCATTCCTTATGCGGTCACGCAAGCTCACACCAAGTCTTTCCATAGACCTCTGTGTACACTTGAGCCTGTGGACACTTTTTGCTGTAAGAGTGGTCGTTTCTAGTCCATATGTCATCATGGGCTTTATACACATGTCGTAGACCTATCTTTTAAGACAAATCAGTATTTCATCATTTTCAATAATTATGTAAACATCATAAATTTGTATTTTTTTCGATGTACTTATACTTTTATTTATTTTTCCAGGGGTACGCATGTTGGACGGCACGGTCAACGATGCTGTTGAAGCCAGGGCTTTGGGGTTGAATCCAGATCACATAGACATATATAGCGCCTCTTGGGGTCCAGAGGACGATGGCAAGACGGTGGATGGTCCAGGACCCCTGGCGAGGAGAGCTTTTATCTATGGAGTCACCAGCGGGAGGAAAGGCAAGGGATCCATATTTGTGTGGGCATCGGGGAACGGAGGAAGACACACGGATAGCTGCAACTGTGACGGATACACCAACAGCATTTTCACGCTTTCCATATCCAGCGCCACACAAGGAGGGTAAGCTGCTTTTGAAGCAAATATTTAATATAAAAACAACAACAACAAACCATGAACGGCCACACTATTCTATCCTGACACACCTCTCTAGCTTCCTCTACAGTCATACAATATTTCATAAATTTAATGTTTTAATAATAATAATAATAATAATAATAATAACAATAACAACAATAACAACAACAACAATAATAATAATAAAACAATATTTATAATAAAAATACTATGATACAACTGAATGAAAGAGCTGAAAGGGTTGGATGTAGGTGCCAAAATGAACGGAGTGTCAGTAAGCTGTCTTTTGTATGGGGATGACGCTGTCCTACTTACAGACAACGAGCATGAACTACAAGTCCTTTATGTATGAGGTATGCATGCAAAATGATCTGACGATGAATGTTAACAAGTCCAAGGTATTTGAACAATAATAAATCATAACAGTCCGCAACATTAGCGTGAATGGTGAAAATTTGGAGCAAGTAGATGAGTTCGTGTATTTGGGTAGTATGTTTACAAAAGATGGGCGAGTGGAGAGGGATATTGAAAGAAGGGTTGGGGCAGGCAACAAAGTGAATGATGCACCTAAAGTTGTCATCGCAAACAGAAACCTATTAAAAAAAGCTAGAATGGCAGAACACAATGGTGTTGAAGTCGGAAGAGTCAACGTGCGTGTATGACTCGCTGTATGAATGTGGAAGAAGCTAGAGAGGTGTGCCAGGATAGAGTAGTGTGACGGTCCATTCTCTCTGCCTACCCCTACGGGGAAATGGCGTGATGGTTTGTTGTTGTTGTTATGTTATTACTTTTGATAATTTACCTTTAAATGTCAAAGTTTCGAGGTCAATTTAACGGGAAAAAATATATAAATATAATTTTGTTAAACTTAACATGATGAAAACCCTAGATGCCAGTCGAGCAAGTATGAGAATAACCCTTTCAAGATCTCGATGGCATTAGGAACTCACCCAATTTTTCAAAATACACTTAAATTCCGAGTAGGGTAAAAATGATCTATGTTTATATAATATCATTATGTAAAACCTGAATATAATCTGACCAATACACTGGAAAATGATCAGATAGATATATTCCATATTTCCAGTACATTTGACAAGATAAAAGGGAGTCCAGATGGTGTTATGGGCTTTCTCCCAAAGTTCTACGAAGAAGATAAAAGTCCGGACCCTAATAAAGTTTGAAAATAAAAAGGAGCTTCTTGAAAACGAAATTTATTCCTCTTCACAAATTCGTACGTAAAATGATGCTCAAATAAAGCGTTTATTATGAGGAAAAAAAAATACTCTCTCATCAGTAATTTGATACTGCTGCCATTGAAGCGGGAATCTCAGAATTTCAATATCATATCTATTAGATGGGGGGTGATTTTGAAATCCACCTACTGTTATATTATTTATCACTACGAGTGTGGGTATTATTAAGCATTTTTCAGTGCCAAAGCGAATTCCTTTCGTCATTACGTAAAACACTCTGAAGTGAGAACGGTCGAATCAACACTACAAAGGAAGAATGCTTCATTTAGAGTGACTCAAATTAGTACAACGGAAGCGAAACGAATCGTTTAACTCGAAGGAAATTAAACAGTTTATCATTATTCTAATTTAAATATAATTAACTATTTAAAAAAATGTAGAATAAAGAAAATGAAGAAAAATGTTATCTGATAATACGAATTAATTAAATGAATAAGGGTTAGAGCTGGAAACAAAATAAATGGTGCACCCAAAGTCATAACCGCAAATAGAAATATATAACTGGAGCAAAGATGGCAGTGCACAATGGAGTTCTAGTCCCGACCCTATTATTCTACTTTCATCCTTCTTTTGCCAGGTCCATGCTTCACTTTCATACATAAGGGTCGCCACAAGAACACTATTATGCACTGCCAATTCGAAACGAATAACTGTCATATTGTTTTTTTTTCAGTTACAAACCTTGGTACCTGGAGGAATGTTCTTCTACTCTCGCCTCTACATACAGTTCAGGAACTCCAGGACACGACAAGAGTATAGCGACTGTCGATATGGACGGGAGACTCAGACCTGACTACATCTGCACCGCCGAGCACACTGGAACATCAGCCTCCGCTCCTCTCGCGGCCGGAATCTGCGCCCTCGCTCTGGAGGCCAATCCTAACCTCACATGGAGGGATATGCAATACTTAGTCGTGATGACTTCTAGATCAGCCCCTCTCGAAAAAGAATCCGGTTGGAATGTCAACGGGGTCAAAAGAAAAGTCAGCCACAAATTCGGTTATGGATTGATGGATGCTGGAGCCATGGTTAGTTTGGCAGAGCGTTGGATCGCAGTTCCCCCACAGCACATCTGCAAATCTCAAGAAATCAACGAAGACATGAGCATTGATACAACATACGGCTTCACGATGCCCGTCCACATGGATGTGAACGGCTGCAGTGGAACTGTAAACGAAGTGAGATTCCTTGAGCATGTCCAATGCAAGATTTCCCTGAGGTTCTTCCCTAGAGGAAATTTGAAAATTTTGCTGACGTCTCCGATGGGCACGACGTCGACCCTGCTTTTCGAAAGGCCAAGAGACGTTGTCAACTCAAATTACGATGAGTGGCCATTCTTGAGCGTTCACTTTTGGGGGGAAAAGGCAGAAGGTCGCTGGACACTGCAAGTTGTGAACGCTGGTAATCGTCACGTCAACCAACCGGGGCTTCTTAGAAAATGGCAGTTGATATTCTACGGTACATCTACGAATCCCATTAGGCTCACATCTCAAGTGTCCAATGTAAATGGAATACACTCCTCCATACCAATAACTTTCCCAACAGCGTCGGATGGGATTTTGCATTCTCCTTCCGGCAACGGAGATGGATATTTTTACAACTTCAATAACAATTTCCAAAATGATCCAAATATTTACACTGCCTCTGGGTCGGAAATTGATAAGGTGGTGGCTACTCTGGACGGCCATAACATCCCCACAGCTCAGCGAGAAAACGTTATGGCTGATGCCAACAATAAGAGGGTTCTGCACAGCTGTGACCCGGAGTGCGACCAACAGGGTTGTTATGGAAAGGGGCCAACCCAATGCGTGGCTTGCAAGCATTATCGTCTGGACAAGTAAGTATTTTCCCTTCCTAGCCACAATTTTGTATTGTTCATATTCTCACAACAACGCTCATCTATTCCTTTTATAACAACTTATTTAGGGAAATGAGGATTTCATCAAAATATGGAATCATATTTTTTTTGTACTAGGGGATGCCGAAAATAATTCATAACTTTAATATACCATTGCTGTATACATATCTACCAGTTGTTCCTTTGCTGCCCTCTTTCTTCTATGTTATCTCTCTATTGCTGGGTGAAGGCTTCTTCAAACTGTCTACATTTTCTTCTATCCTGCGCGAATCTCATCCATCTATTTCCCTCGACTGGAATTGTATCGTCTTCTTTTTTGGGGTCGACCGATGCCTCTTTCCTTTCCATGATTTCCACGTCAAGATTCTCTGTGGCCTTCTATCTGTTCCTGGCGACATAAGCTACTCATTTCCAATTTTTGGCAACACGGTCTGTCATTTCGACGTCATCCTTAATACATATGAATCATTCTTAATTTTGAAAATCATTTTTCATTTAAACGATGAAGTTCTGATGAAATTGGTATATAAAAAAATGTGATTATCATGGTGAGTATAATGAAATTAAAAATCTTGCGTAGGTGCGTGTCTTATGGTTTCCTCTTGATGATGTTGAATACATCATAGCAATCTCAACAACCGGTGATCGATGTGGTACTCTGAACAACATGAATAATTAACGAGAAGATGAAGGCATTACCACCGAAGCGTTGGTCGCATAGAAATCCATGATTTATGGACATGTCCATGATAAAAAAAATCAATTGGATACTATTTCTAACGAACTGTTTGTTCATATTTTTTATCCACTCTTCGGTTAGTTGGTTTAATGATTTTTTATTATTTATTTAGCACTTGCGTCAGTCGCTGCCCACCGAGAAGTTTCCCCAACCAGGGAGGTGTCTGCTGGCCCTGCCACGAGTCCTGCGAAACGTGTGCGGGAGCAGGCCAGGACTCCTGCTTGACATGCGCGCCTGCGCATCTTCGCGTCACCGATTTGGCAGTTTGCCTTCAACAGTGCCCCGAAGGATATTACGAAAGTAAGTACAAAAACAAGTGAATATCACCCTTCATCAAGATTTTTTAGAATTTCTTGTCCCATTATTATCTCAAAAAGCTTTTGAATGTTTTCAGTATAGTAGTTATTGAAAAAGTTAAATACGAGGGGAGTTAGAGCGCAACCCTGTTGGACACCTACTTTTATAGTACTACATATCCATTTTTTACTTCCTTGGTGTAGACCTATGTGGTCTGTTCTTCAGAGGGTTGCTCCTTCGGTAAGATAAATTCTCAGGTGTCCTTCAATCTTTAAGGAGGCCTTCCATGAGGACGAGTCCCGTGAGGCTGATTATGCAGTACAATATAGGGAAGTCTGGTGGTGTCCATTCTTTGGACATGATCGTAACAGTCTCTTTTTTGCTGTCTACTCCGTCTTATAATATCTTCAACCTCATATATCTTAAATTATTATTCTTCAAGTGCCCTGTCGGGTCCCCCCAACGTTGGCGATTACCTCGGCGAACCTGTCCTTGCCCTGCGCCGTTTGGAACAGCTCCTCCACACTTCGGATGCCGGTCCACTCCCTCGCGTTTCGTAGTCAGGACATTTGTCTCTTACTGAGCCCTCGGTTTCCCTTAATTTCCCCCTCCAATATCAGTTGGAGAAGGTGGTACTTTTCCCTACGCAGTATATGATCCAGATGTGAATTATTTCGAACCTTGATAGTTGATAACAGTTCCCTGTCAACTCTAGCTCGCCTCAGGACTTTGGTATTGGTAACCATGTCTGTTCAGGGAACTCTGAGCATTCGGCGATGGAGCCACATTTAAAATGCTTCCAGCCTGTTCATTGAGTTAACTTTTAAGGTCCACGTTTCAGATCCATACAATAAAACAGACCACACATATAATAGCATTTGATCATTCTCTGGCGGAGTTTCAAGTTTACGTTATCATTGCAGAAGAGTGATTTTATCTTATAATATCTTCAATATTTTATTTGTAGATTTCGACCAGAACACGTGCGTGCCATGCTCCGCCAACTGTGGGTCGTGCCAAGACCGTCCGGATATGTGCCTGTCATGTGACCACCACCTTGTCATGCACAAGAACAAGTGTTACGCCGCCTGTCCACCCTTCACCTACGAGACTGAAGACTACAAGTAAGATAATCTCTTTACATATTTAATCACTGTTTTTTGAACTTATTGTGATATTTTTGTTAACTTATTGTGATATAATCCAGTGGGTTGGGTAGTGATTTAGCCTCCTCTCAATCATGTTAAGCCGTAGTTTATGATGAACAGCACAACATGTGATACGCAGCAGCAACTTCAATTTTAAATACGAGTATATGATTATTGGATAATTTTTTATTTATAATTTTTTTTATAAATATATTTTTTTTGATTTTATTTTTATTTTCATTGTTTATAAAATATTTTATAAATATATTTCAATTTTTTTTTTATGCACTGTTTTTTTTTCACTTTTGAGTTTATTTTTCTTGATATCTTTCGAAGGTTTACACTTCATCACCGGGAAAACGATATAAACTCGTTTATATCGTTCTCCCGATGATGAAGGTGTACGCATTCGAAACATATCGAGAAAAATAAACTCAAAAGTGAAAAAGAAACGTGATTCAATTTTTAAAAATCGTCATTATATAATTCCACAATGATAACGCCTTAAGTTTATCTTAAAAATAACTGGAATTCGATTAAAAATATTTTGAATATTCACAAGTGTTTCTAGTATACATTTTTTTTTTAATTCTACCGAAATGCATCTAAAAACAAAATCTTTTCTTCACATTTTCCGGTTTCATTGTGCACTTATAAATAGATGAGACTTTAATGTCGAACAGATAGTGTCGTTCACAGCTGGTCATATTCCTTCCCTATACTTCTCTACATATTCCTATATTTTCTTCATTTATTTCATAAGCCTTCTGCATCCATTCATTAGCAATTTTTCAAATGTCACTAGACTATCATGTGGGTCTCCCATCGCTCCTTCTATCCTCTAGGAATATATATACTGTGCACTTTATTTTAGTATTTATCGGAGCTATGGGAGAGGGGTCGTTTGAATTATTTTTCTAATATGGGGGCGTTGGCCCAGAAAAAGTTGGGAACTTATGATCTAAGGTATATTTATTTGGTGTTCTTTTGATCCGTAGTTGTGCGTCGTGTCACGCCACCTGTGAGACATGCAACGGTTCCTCGGAGAGCCAGTGCATCTCGTGCAGGCCTGGTCAATACTCTCTCGACGGGAAGTGCCTGGCCAACTGTCCTGATCGATACTATGCAGACAAGAAGAGGAGGGAATGTCTCACGTGAGTTATCCGCTTCCATACTATTCCACGTAACTCGAAATCAGGTTTCATTCCAAATTTAAATGCAGTGTTTAAAGAAAACTGTACTTTGAGACAGTGAGTATACACTTTGATTATATTTTGAGACAACAACGTCCACCTTCTTCATTTAAAAATGTTTTTAATATTTTAAACAATGCTGTTTTAATGATTTTTAACTGCTACCACTTTTGTATTTTTTTCATTATGCATTTCCTTAATAACATTTATAATATAAATTTAAAAATAAAATCAGGTTGTCAATATGAACAGTGTGGCGGTCAATTATTCTGCATATCCCTTCAGAGAGATATTATGGTTAGTTTGTTATATAAATAATAAAATTATATTATAAATAGGCACTGACCGGTAATGATCTAATTTTAAATGATTTTAACACATTATCTGCGGGTAGATTCCCACAAAGAAAACATTAAACTGTTTGTATACTTTAACATGTGATAAAAAAAATCACTAAAATTACCCGTAAAAATAAATATTCAATAATTTATGTCTTGTAATCTTTCCCGCAGTGGAGTATATACAGATCTTCATATTGGCAAATAATATAATATAATTTGTATTTATCAATCAAATTTAACTAACATTAACAATATTTTTATTATATTCACAGATGTCCGGTAGGATGCGCAACGTGCAACAGCGCCCTCTGTTTAATATGCGACCCTGAGTGGGTACTGAACAAGAAGGGAAAATGTGTCCCCGAAGGGAGCTCTCATTGCGATCAAGGTAAGATTATCTTATTTACTAATTCTCTTTCTTTTTTCTAAAATCTAGTTTAATTTAAAATTAAAAGATAAAAAATAAATTGCAGAATCGGCATATGCTTGAGAATTCTAGAAAAGTACATATCAGGATTAAAGTGTATGGCAGTCCATTTTGTTTTATCAATAATTCAATAACTATGTCATTGTATCGATTATCGTTCACAATTGTTTTAATTTCTGTAGCACTATTAATCTAGATTTGCAATGAAGTACTGATAAAGGAATTATACATTTATATTATAATATAATCAAATGTGTATTTTAATATTCTTTTTTTTATATTTACATCCTGTCAATCTGTTTATTGGGTAGAAATAGAGGATATGTTGCCATGATCTTATCTCGCAGTCGTCAATCTAAAGTACCGTTATTAATATTTGGATTAATTCCATAATGTTATATTTTTCCTCACATTTCTCAGCTTTGTTTCACTCAATTCAACGATTAAAAAATCAATGTGTCAAAACATAATCTATAACACCTCTCTTTTTCCTCTCGTAAATCTAAGAAGGGTGATAAAACTCTTAATTTTTTATACTTACTACAATATAGATTAATAGCGATGCAAAAAAACGAAATCGTTCGTATTCATCCCGAATCCCCATCGATATAGAAAATAGTGTTATTCGTACTTGAAATTTGTCCGCGGAGTACGAAGTCATTGTCTGCGCAAGCGCGCATTCAATTAATCTTACGGCTGCGCAGTTGCGTTGGTGGAGAATTTGGTTATATACTAAATAACAGATACAAAGCAGTAATTTGTGAAACTGAATCATTTATACGAGCGAAAACGTATTTTTTTCTGATAGTTTTATTATATTTTATATAAATTAGAGTGAAACATGGCTTTCCTATTAATATAAATCAAATCGAGAATACTGAAGTTTTGATTTATATTAATTTGTAAGAGAATTTAATGATTTTACTGAAATCTCGTGATGTAAGTTCATTTTAAATAATAATAAAATTAAACGATATTTTTTTTTACTATTTCCATTTTTTGTCTTTATTTCGTCTGCTATTGGTTTCGCCAGGTTCGCTGGCAGCAGTAGCAAGCCTGGCAAAACCAGTCGCAGTCGAAATAGTGGAATAGTTATTTAAAAAAACATCGTTTTGTTCAATTATTATTTTACATCATCATTTAAGAAACGATATGTATGTGATACTTAAGTATTCTTTTATAATTTTCTTCCCCAGCCGAGTACTACTCAGACGGCCACTGTAGAGGGTGTCACTCCACCTGCGAGACGTGTAATGGAGGAACCGAAAACAATTGCTTGACATGCGCATCGCCTCTTCTTCTTCAAGACGGGACTTGTGTCGCTGTCTGTGGAGTGGGGGCATACCAAGAAGCGGGAAGGTAATAACTAACTAACTAAAAACTAACTTACCATCACGCCGTCTCCCCGAAGGGGTAGGCAGAAAGAATGGAACGCCACACTGTTCTGTCCTGACATACGTCTCTCGCTTCCTCTACATTCATACATCTTGTCATGCACGCACGTCGATTTTTCCGACTCCTCACGTGACCGACATTCAATATTTGATTGATTTGATCGTGCCACGTTTTCCTCGGCCTTCCTCTATTTCTAGCTCCGTTCACGCCGTTTACATATACCTTCTTTACCATTCTGTCTTCACTCATTCTTTCCATGTGTCCAAACCATCTTAATGACCCTTTCCTTATTTTGTTCATAACACTTTCATTCGCACCACATTCACTTCTTTTACTTGCATTTGACACTCTATCATAAACAGATTTGCCACACATTCGTCTTAGAGATCTCATTTCTACTGCATTTATTCTACTTTCATCCTTCTTTTGCCAGTTCCATGCTTCACTTCCATACATGTTTTAATGAACGTATATTAAATACATAAATTAGTACTCATAAAAGCAAAAAATATACATCAACTCATGATTTTTTTAATGTCTAATAGACATCTCTTCTTTAATGATAAAAGCAACAAAGAGATTTTTTTGTATACAACAGGTCGTTTGAAAGCATTTAATGGCATAAACGCTGTTAACATGGCCATAACTGTTTTCTGCCCGTATGTCAGTACTCGGTTCAGTACAGTTTTTAATATTCGTCTTCTTTTGGTGCCTTGCCAGCTCCCCCCAACGTTGGCGATCACTACAGCAAAGGTATTCGCTATAGTGATTCCTGAAAAAGGTGACCAGAGTGGTTTCCCGTTGCCTTCTCTGGTGGATTTTTCTGTCGGGGTTACCTTCCCTTAGCTGGTTGAATCTTTTTTGGAGGCGCCAGAAACTCGCCTTTCATCCCCTCGTTATCTGCTGTGATCACACGGTTATGAATGTGATCCCATTGCCCGGGGTTCGCGACAGGGACGCTAACGAGTTGGACTAGTCAGTAGTGTTGCGGTGGAATGCAACTGGGCGTTTCGCAGCATTTTATAGAATCACACCCTCCAGCAAGATGTGACTCGCCGCGACCCTATTGACAATTCGAACCCCCAAAAATGATAATGTTAATTTTTAATATTACTGAATTTAAATGTACTACGTTATATATTTTGGTCCTCTGGTTGGCCTCCCCTTTTGGTTTATCCATCCATTAGTTCATGTTTGAACTGCAATAGTCTGGACTCATAACAAAACAATTTTTCGTCAGTAATTGCAAATGCCCTATTACATATTGTGCTTGTATGGAGCGTTCAATGGGTTAAAACTGTTTTTGTTTTTTAGATGCGCCCCGTGCTTGCACGCGTGCACAGCGTGCGTGTCGCGCCTCAACTGCACCGCCTGCGCGCCTGGACTCAAGTTGCAGAGCGGCGAGTGCAGAGCTTCCTGCGCCCCTGGATACTACAGCGATAGGGGTGTGTGCTCCAAATGCTACCTCAGCTGTCAAACCTGCGGGTGAGTATTTTATTATTATTATTTCTACTTTATTCGTATTTCGGTTGATTAACATTTTTTTTCAAACGGTAATGAAAACCGAATGACTAGTGACGCGCGAGTTCATTCCTGTCACGACGCAAATATTTCGTGTACCTATACATTTTTTACTAAAGCTTATTACAATATATTATAATATATGAATGCTGGTTATTACATGAGTGAGAAGTGGTTTAAATATAAAACAAAGAAAAACACTACATTCTATTAGTTACATGTGCAATGTAACACGGGTTGGCATCTTTAGAGTGATGTTTTGATATTATTCAATCACTTTTCACAGTTATTGGCCTTTATGTTTAACACCAATTGCGATCAAAAACCAATTTTGACTTTTTACACTTCTGTACACACCTATGTAATGATCAGTCTTCAATTTTAATTTTAAATTTAAGACTTTAATTTTTTAAAAATCCTTCATATTAAATATTTACGATGAAATTTTATATTATTATTAAGGTAACAATTAGTATGGATACTCAAAGTTCTAGTATTAAATAGCAGTAAATGTCTAGCATTTGGTAATTTCTTGGCTAGGCTAAACATATCATTCCCATAAAATATTAAAAATGATCAAAACAGATGTTTTCGTTCATGTTGATTATTTATAACGATGTTTTATACCATTGTTAGAGAAACATCAAATATGCAGACTCAAAATTCAGCACCGTTGATAAAGTGTTAATTTGACCCCGTTAGTCGAGTGTTAATCACATTTTTTCATCGATTTGAGTATTAATTTGACCCCGTAAGTCGAGGGTTAATCACATTTTTTCATCGATTTGAGTATTAATTTGACCCCGTAAGTCGAGGGTTAATCACATTTTTTCATCAATTTGAGTATTAATCGAGGGTTAATCACATTTTTAATCGATTTGAGTATTAATTTGACCCCGTAAGTCGAGGGTTAGTCACATTTTTTCATCGATTTGAGTATTAATTTGACCCCGAAGTCGAGGGTTAATCACATTTTTTCATCGATTTGAGTATTAATCAAGGGTTTATCACATTTTTCATCACATTTTTCATGAGTATTAATCGAGGGTTAATCACATCTTTTCATCGATTTGAGTATTAATTTGACCCCGTAAGTCGAGGGTTAATCACATATTTTTATCGATTTGAGTATATTAACCCTTTGTCGTCGCAGGGGCCCGAGGCGTGACCAGTGCGTCAGCTGCCCGGCGGGCTGGCAGCTGGCCGCAGGCGAGTGCCATCCCGAATGCCCGGAGGGATTCTTCAAGTCTGATTTCGGGTGCCAAAAGTGCCATCACTATTGCAGAAATTGCCACGGTGAGTGTTTTCAACATTATTTAATTTTTATTTCTTTCATTTAAAAAATTTCCAAAAGATGCAATTATATATTTTACATTATTTAATTATTTGTTTATGTTGAGAGCGTGTTCTAGAATGACACGCAAAGCGACAAATGAAGTATCGACTGGCAATCGACTTCCATTATTTTAATAGGTTTATTTTTAAAATTAGAATTAAACACTTTTAAAACGTTGTATAAAACCAGTTTATTTTGAGTCAGGAGTGCCAACCAGTTTCACTTTGTAACGAGCTTCGTCAGGGTTATACACAAAATGGTGTATAGCCCTGACGAAGCTCGTTACAGAGTGAAACCGGTTGGCACTCCTGACTCAAAATAAAGTGGTTTTACACAACGTTTAAAATTGTTTAAATCTTATTTTAAATATGTCAAACCACCAAGTAATAGCTTCTTACCAAAGGTTTATTTTTTTATTATGTATCTCTTACTTGTGTCTTTTGTGTTTTGAAAAAATAATTCTGTAATGCTTTTGATATATTAAAAAAATTAAATGAAAAGAAAAATTAACACCATCCAAAATATTGCGAGACAGCTGGACATCTGAATTCCAGTACCAGGTTCTGAGAAATAGCAGGACAATGTACTAAATAAAGCCGAAGTTGAA
Source organism: Lepidostoma basale (assembly GCA_022606425.2). Taxonomy (NCBI): domain Eukaryota; kingdom Metazoa; phylum Arthropoda; class Insecta; order Trichoptera; family Lepidostomatidae; genus Lepidostoma; species Lepidostoma basale. The sequence goes on from JAHDVF020000980.1 coordinate 670,753, forward strand.
TTATAAACGATATGAAAACGAGAAAAAATACAAAAGCTTATTATAACTAAAACGCTTGACCCGGATATTGAAATAATATTCAGAATTAATAATGCACTTGCAGCAATTTAATAAAATTAAGAACTTATTTTCCAAAGATAATCTTAATCTGAAACTCAGACAAAGAATGGCTATACGTAAATCCTTTCTAAACTGTAAAACTTGGACTCTGAAAGTGGCATTGGAGGCGTTCGAGATGTACCGTAAAATTATCCGTATACCGTGGATCGATAATGTCAGTAATGCAGACGTACTACAGAGAACCTGAGCCAATAGAGAACTGTTGTCGAGTGTGAAGGTAAGACAGTCTTATAATCGGGTCATATGATTAGGGTAGAAAAATATCATCTCCTTCGGCTGATAATCATGGAAAAGAAAGTGGGACGGCGAAGAATTGGCTGAAGGTAGTTGTCCTGGCTGCGGATATAAGGGATTTTACAGGAATGAGGACTACTAAGAACATCGGAGATGAAGGTCCTATGAAAAAATACTGGAAAAACTCTCCGAGATCGTGTCCGCAACGTAGACATAAGAAAAACTTGGCAAATAGAGGATATCGTTCAGTGGAGTAGATCCAGAAGAAGATACTGGAGGGACCATGTAGACCGAATGGATGGTGTCAGACTTGCATATACAGCCGCTTATGGAATCCCCTCCGGACAACCTGGAAGACCGCTTGAGAGATGGAAGGACAGCTGGATCTCATCATCCGACGAGATATGATTTCTGTGTCACAGATCGTCAGATCTATTAAAAGAAGAAGAAGAAGAAGAGAGTTGAGAACCTGTTCCAAGGTGAGCAGAATAGAGCGGCTTTCGCTACAGTGATCTCCAACGTTGAATGGACATGACACAGCATCAGTTGAATAAAATATTTATTCAAATGTTTTTTCTCGTCCTTTCGCAGGTGAGGGTCCTCTGAAGTGCACGTCCTGCCCTCCGCACTTCATGCTGGATGGCGGTCTGTGCATGGAGTGCCTGGGTTCGCAGTACTACGACACGCCTACGCAGCTGTGCCGCACCTGCCACGAATCATGCCGGTCGTGCTCCGGCCCCGGCGCCTTCAGCTGCGTGGCTTGCACCTACCCCCTCCGACTGGATAGGTAAGAGTTTTTTTTTTGAAATTCAAAAACATTTTTTTTGTTTTGTTTTAAAAAAATATTAACAATTTGAATTTAGATTTTTTAAATATATAACTGATCGTTTGAACCCAAGTTATGTTTACCATTTGTTTTAGCTACTCATGACATGTGATGACTGGTCTATTTCTTTTTTATAACAACAACAATAACAAACCATCACGCCGTTCCCCCGTAGGGGTAGGCAGAGAGAATGGACCGCCAAACTCTTCTATCCTGGCAAACCTCTCTAGCTTCCTCCACATTTATACAACGAGTCATACACGCACGTCGATTCCTCCGACTTCTAACATGACCATTGGCCATTGACCAACCTTTAAAATTTGATTAATTTGGTCATGCCATGTTTTTCTTGGTCTGCCTCGACTCCGTACCCCATTTACATCATTAACGTATACTTTCTTAACCATTCTTTCTCCATTCATGCGTTCCATATGTCCGAACCAACGCAGCGATCCTTTCATAATTTTGTTCGTATAACCTTCTTCCGCTCTACATTCCTTTCTTATATCATCATTTGAGATTCTTTCGTATATCGTTCTACCACACATGCGTCTTAGAGACCTCATCTCTACCGCATTTATTCTGTTTTCATCCTTCTTCTGCCAGTTCCGTGCTTCGCTTCCATACATTAGTGATGGGACCAGAACTCCATTGTGAATGATTTCGTTAAAAATATGGTTGATTCAGTGTCTATATTCATTTCACAAAACGAATTAAATTTGTATGAATCCCATGCATTTAATAATTGGCTACGAGCTAAATAATTGCACAATTTCGCGTTGTTAATTACGCTTGCAGTCGAGTTTCGCTCTGGTCGAGTGTTTGCCATTGAAAATCGAGGGTATTTGAGGAACCCATTGGGTATGATTGCCGATTTGATTACTCTATCATGCATCGCGCCCTATTCGCGTGTGTGCCTTCAAACTGGAAAATTAATTATGAATTTCCATTCTGCTCTCTAAACACTTCAATGCGGAAAATAATTCCCTGTCGAAAATCGTTTTGTCGATTCCCGGCCGGGGCAATGTGATTGTCACACTGTCTATGGTCTGGTGTAGAATTCACGTGACAATAAAATGGCGATAGATTTGCTACCTATCACATGACACGAGAATCACTATGATAGCTATAATAATATCCTTTACATCGATTTGGCTCATGCTGTCATGATGTAAAGAGCGATTTAACAAAATAATAATAATAATAATAATTTGGAAAGAATGAATGAAAAAAGAATGGTAAAGAAATTATATGTTAACGATGTAAATGGAACCAGAAATAGAGGAAGACCGAGGAAAACGTGGCACGATCAAATAAATCAAATACTGAATGTCGGCCATGTGAGGAGTCAGATAAATCGACGCGCGTGCATGACACGATGTATGAATATTGAGGAAGCGAGAGAAATATGTCAGGAAAGAAAAGTGTGGCAGGCCATCATTTCTGCCTACTCCTTTGGCGAGACGGCGTGATGGCTAGTTAGTTAGTTAGTTAAAATAAATCAGTAGATTAACTCTAGAAATCGTTGTATTTTTGCTGCTTCGGTGTAAAAATTTAATCCAAACATTCTGTCCAACCCGGTGAAACTGTGTAATGGTAAAATAGTTACTAACTTTGCATTACCTTTCGTCTTCAACTTGTACGCATTAAGACCAACATACAATCAGACGCGAGTAAAACCTCTAGAAAGGCATAGACAGCGCCAAACTGGCTAATCTTAGCAAAACAGACTGCTGGTAGCAAAATCCCAGGAACTTGGAATAATATCGTCAAATAGTCTACATCTTTCTAAAATTTGTCAGACGTGGTGGTCGTAAGAAGGGCGGAGTGGGGAATGTAATGTAATTACATAAAGCGAGCGCTTAACCCAACCAATGACAAGTCATAAGTCTTGTAAACGCCTCAACCACCATATTCTGTTTCCAAAAAAAAAAAAAACAATTTACATCTTCGTCTCTATTGAGATACAATTAATCCTCAATAAGAAATGTAATGAAAGTTTTTACAAATTGTATGAAATGTCTTTATTTTTATCATCTTTGGTGTGTTGTTCAAATTAATTGACGATGTTAAACTTTCGCTTTCGCAGACTGAACAATCAGTGCGTGCCATGCTGTGCAGAGAACGCTCCTCCAGTGTCGCCCAATGCGAGCGTCGCGACGGCTGCCGGCGGCGCCCCAATCGCCGGTCCAGGGGATTGCTGCAAATGCGACAAGGAAACTGGTGAGATTTAACATAATGCATATTTGAAAAAGGAACTCACAATCTTTGGAAAATTTCATTCAAACTGTATTTAAGGATTTTTTTAATGTATTCAAATTAAACTTTCTTTAAAATTAATTTATCTTATTTTAATTTTAATCAAAGGAGAGTAATAATTTGTGATCACAAAATTAATTCTAATAATTAACATGAATGAAAACATATGTTTTCTAGTAGTTTTATTATAGTTTATGGGATGACATGTTTCGTCTTTCTAACGCATTATCAATGTTTTCATTCGTATTAATTATGTCAGCCTCGCTTATTTACTCTCTAGGTCCGTCTCCGGTCCATCCGGGACTGACATTAACTGTTATTTCATTTACGAAAATCAAAGAGACACTAGGCCACATTTAATTTTCTATTTTCCCCCATTTCTAACCCCCGTACTTATAAATACAAACACGTGATGATAAATATAAACAATAAAATCAAGCGAAAATCTTAAAATTAATAGTGTAAGGAAGACGGGACGCAATTGGAGGGTGGAAGGGAGTAAATAATGGGTTTAGGGAAAAAAACAGTAGAGCTAGTAGACAGGTGAAGAAGCGTTAGAAGTATTTGAGTAGAGTAGAAGCACTCAAATACAATTCCACAATGTTAACGCCTTACCGCTGTTAACCTTGCAACGATAATCTTAACATGAAACTCCGACTCCGACAAAGAATGATTAAATGTTATATATGGTATGTTCTACTATATGGGGCGAAACCTGGACTCTGAAAGTGAATGTAATGATCCGGTTGGAACCGAATGGTGCGAATGTTGAAATGGTCGATCAATTTAAATACATTGGCAGCATTATCACTAAAGCGCTTGACCCGGACATTGAAATAAAATGCAGAATTGAAGTTAACTTGAAACTCCGACAAATAATGATTAAATGTTAAATGTGGTATGTTCTACTACATATATGGCTGCGAAACCTGGACTCTGAAAGTGAATGTAATGAACCGGATGGAAGTGTTCGAGATGTGGATAAACCGCAGAATGCTCCGTATACCGTGGACCGATAGGGTCAGTAATGCAGACGTACTACAGAGAGCCAGAGCCAATAGAGAGCTGTTGTCGAGTATGAAAATTAGAAAAGTCTCATATTTCAGTCATGTGCTAAGGGGAGAAAAATACCACCTCCTTTGACTGGTATTAATGGGTGAAGTGGAGGGACGTAGGGGAGTTGGTAGAAGGCAGTTGTCCTGACTGCGGAACATCAAAAAATGGACAGGAATAACAAGAGTTCAGAACCTGTTTCAAGTGACGCAGGATAGACATGCCTTTGATGCAGTGATCTCCAACGTTGGGGGGACCTGACACGGCACCAGAAAAAGAAGAACGCCATCACTTTTGTAATTATCGCATTTTGTTTTTTGTTTTCCCAGGAGGTTGCCAGAACTCTTCGCCCGCTGGCAAACGGCGTATTGCCGTGTCTGCCGAACGCGCCGAAGCCTACCAGGTGCTGGGCTCGGCCGAGCAACCGGCTTACGAGGGCTCCCCCCAGGGTCCATCAGCCGCTCCGCTGCCCGCGCTATCGGCCATCACGGGCCTGGCGATCGCGGCGTGCCTCTGCATCGTCATGGCCTTTGTCATCATTTTCCTCGTACTGCAGGTTTGTTATCACTTCTCTTACTTTCGGCACGGGACTGGGGATTACATGAACCAATAGATTACAGATAAGAAGGGATGGGTGCACCCATTTCTTCAGACTTATCAGGGAATTCCGTCATCTTGGAGGCTATCCATCTTTATGTTCCGGATGGTTATCTTCGACAGCGTCAGCACACACTGTTTTATCTCCTAGCATACATAACCAACCTACCTCTGGTGATGCCGGTGGGGAGAGCAATCAAACCGTTGAACATGGTCGCTTTGGAGATCGATGTCTTTCATATTTGTGAAAGTACGTTCAGAACACAAATACTCTGGAATTTGGAGAGTATCTTGTATTCCTAATGTCGAACCATCTCTTATGCGTTCCTGGTATGATATATTTATTATATTTTACTTGTTCTCAATATATGTCTTAAACTATAATGTAATAAATGTTTGTAATATCTTTTGAGAAAATAAACTGATTTGATTTGATTTGATTTGATTTGATGAGCGAACAGCTGGTGAAAGGGCGTCGCTGCGTCTTATAACAGCTTCAGGTCATCCGGTGGGTAATGATGTCGATTTTTATAGCACCATTTTTGTTTAAGATTCACTTATTCTATTCATCAGGAAAAAATCTCCTCTCAAAAAGAAAAGTTTTAAGAGAAGTTATGAAAACTCCTTCATTGTTTTGATTAAAAATATGGTAGGCCAGCCTGTTCCACGCAGCTATAAGCACGATCCACGAAATTCAAAGCTCCTTGGCGCTGTGGAACCTGTAGTTTATTTATTGCGTTGGCTACCGAGGGTAACCGTCCATGTCCATACTATGTCCCATATAATTTTCCTCCTTGCTCAAAATACAAGTGTTTTCCTTTCCGAGCCCTCATCTGTTTCCTTCTTCTGACTCAGTCCTACGGCTTCGAATTAAGCAATGGTTAATCTTCTATGTTCATACTATTTTTCTATTTCTAGAGTTTTTTCCTTAACTGCGAATCTAGTCGGCAATTAAAATAACCGCATAGTGGTGAAAAACAAAGTGCAATGTTTTTATTTCTATTTTATTTTAAATAGTAATAATAATAAAAATATTAAAATGTCTTATCACAAAGTGAATAATTCATACGAATATAGATGCCTGTATTCGATAGATGCCTTAAACATTTATGCTGTTTGTAATGTCTCTTGAGTAAATAAACTGAATTGATTTGATTTGAATTCTTGAAATGCCGACTACTAACTATGCATACCGAGATTAATGTATATATAAACGAACAATCCCAGCACTCTCTTGCTTTTCAATAGATTTCCGACTGGCGAGCGCTAACAAGCTTCGTTCGTCTTTCTCTCTAATTTCCCCTTTCATTTGTTCCATTTTAAACGTTTAATTAAAAACGCCGCCGAGCGGAAATGATAGGTTATTATCATATCGGATGGCTCGTTCTCAGCTCCCTTAAACTTTGTTGAAAAATCCCAGCGTCGAGAAGGGGGTGGCCGGAGGAGAAACTGTGGGTACATGTCAAACTTGAATTTCGAATGTCTGAAATAAGATAACTTCAAATATTTTAATAGAGTATACGAGTATATGATTATACTTAGGAAATTGAAAAACTTTGTTTAATCCTCTATTTAATAAAAAAAAAAAAAAAACACGACATGTTCCCATTCCCAATCAAATACAAATTAATCATTTATTAATTTCTATATAAATTATGTCTTTTCAAATGTATGTTTTTTTATATATTTTTTATATTATCATCGCGTTTTATTATTATTTAATATTATTTATTAGTTTTTACTGTTAAAGCCGTACCACACTGTTTATGTTTGACAAGCTCTCCACATCGGTCTCCACCGGCGGTTTAAAACTGTGTAGACACTTGTTTGAAACCAAAGTTCGTTTGACCTTCAACAAACTTTGTGGACGGACGCGCATAGTATGCGTGTAGATCCACCGTTTAAACACGCATTCCACATGTGGAGAGCTTGTTTACAACAGTATGTGGACGCTACACCAACCGTGAGCTCCACAGCTCTCCGCCAAGGTCACCCCCGTGGAGAGCTTGTTTCAAACAGTGTGGCACGGCCTTTAAAATATAAGTGTAAGTACCTACTTGTTACAAATAGTACAGGTTAATTTTTAAATTTGAATTATTATATCGAATTTTAAATGCGTTTTTTATTAGTATTTCTTTGTTTAGTTTTTATTATATTTTTACATCTGAAGATGGAGGTATCCTCCGAAAAATGTCGTGTTTTTTAATATTTTTTTTATTAAAAAGTGGATTAAACAAAGTTTTTACAATTTCCTAAGTATAATACTATGGAATTCCACAGTGTTAATGCCTTAGCGTTCAATACGTTGAGTATATATGAAAATGCATTTTCTTCTTCCTATTTCTTCGTTTCCTGATTACTGAGGATCATTGTCTATGGAGACGTCCGTGGCTTAAACAAAACATCTCCAACCCTCTCTGTTCTGGTCAGCCTGCAACACCAAGTAGAGGTTTCCCTTTAGTCATCTCCTTAATCTGGTTACACCATCGCGCAGGAGAACTGCCTCTACTTCTTTTGTCTGGAACACTTCATGTGAGCTTTTATCCGGGTTACCCAGCTCTTTCCTAGTAGAAACTCAATACTCTCAGACTGCATATTACATATACTCTTCCATTTTGAGTTCATTTGGCTACGGGGTTTCATTGTCCAAGTTTCGTCAACGTAAAGAAGTTATTTATTGTAGGGTATTGCTACATACAGTGATTGTTAATACAAGTGCAAATTAACAAACGTACAGTTAAATAAAGACATAGAAGATTACCCGCAGCCTACCCGTAGCTGTTATAGGCCGCAGTGAATAGAAACAATCTCTAGGCTCGCCCCCCATCCACGCAGGACTTACATTAGCTGGAGCATGCGCCATTCCAGAAAAAAAAACAGCAAAAAAGTGTCTAGGCCACATTTAATCCAGTTTAATTTCAATCCACTTCTATGTCCCAATCTAACACAAAGCAAAATATGGTACATGATTTTATGGCCTATTATGAAATTGCGACAACTCTTGAAGAGTTTTAGCCTCCTTGATGATTTTTCGCCAAGCTCCTCGATCCTGCGCCTTTTGCTCCCAGCAGTCCGATTCGCCCAACTTAGCCAGATCAGCCGGAACATTGTCCATTAGGCGCTGTCTAGGTCTTCCTAGAGGTCTTACTCCAGTCGGTCTAGACGCGTACAGGGTTTTGATTTCTCTGGTAGTAAGTTGTACTAGTTGGATAGTATGTCCGATCATGCCATGTTTTCCTCGGTCTACCTCGACTCCGTACTCCATTTACATTATTAACGTATACTTTCTTAACCGTTCTTTCTCCATCCACGCGCTCTATATGTCCGAATCAACAGCGATCCTTTCATAATTTTGTTCATAATACCTTATTTCGCTCTACGTTCCTTTCTTATTTGAGATTCTGTCGTATATCGTTCTATACACATTCGTCTTAGGGACCTCATCTCTACCACATTTATTCTGCTCTCATTCATCTTCTGCCAGTTCCATGCTTCGCTTCTATACATTAGGGATGGGACCAGAACTCAGAAATTATTTTGAATAGATTATTTTTACTCGTATTATATAATAAAAGACAGGTATATTATTACTATCGTATGATGATGATTAATGATTATATTTTCTTATGTATTGATAAAAGAATTTTTATTATGAGAATGTAACAAATTTAGATTTATTACCCCATACCGACTGAAATTGCTCGATTACGGTTCATATTGTTATATAACGTCGCACTATGGGGCATAGTCGAGGTAAGGCCCTCTGTCGCATCAGGGCTCATTTATCATTGTTCTGGTTGTCATTTTAATACCGTTAGGAAAATTAGCGTCGCATTCCGGACGCCATTTTATTAATATCCTTCACCAGTGGCGGCACTCTGGATTATAAAAAAAACAAATGCTAAATATGTTTGAAAAAATAAACAATTTTGAAATTTTATAAATTAAAAAAGTCTTCAAAAATAATAAAAATATAATAAATAACCAATTAAATAAAATTCCCATGCTCGATGTGTTCCCGTTACATCTCCCCTCTCCTCAATCCTAATTATACCCCTCCCACTCGATATGTTCCCGTTACAGCAACCCTCTCCTCAATCCTAATTATATATTTGGCGTCTTATAAAAAATAAGACGCCGAACCAAAGTTGCCGACATCATGGATCGTACAGCTAAATTAAAGTGGCAATAGGTTGGACATAAAGCAAGACAGGGCAATACCCGATGGACATCCAGAATACTTCAGTGGAGGCCTTGAACAAAACAAAGGAGTGTCGGGAGGCCACCTAATGATTGACTGACAATATTGCCCAAATAGCTAGAATGACTTAGAATGTGGAAGGGACAAAACAGGGACGAGTGGAAGAAAATGGAAGAGGCCTATATACAACAGTGGAGAGAAGAAGGCTGAAGAAGAAGAAAAATAATTCTAAATTATTTTTGTTTGAATAAATATAGTTACACTTTGTGTAACAACACTTTTTTTATTTTTATTGAACTCAGACATATTTCAGTTACAAGTAACCTTTATCAATGTATACAATTTTAACAGTCCAACCAGTCTTACCAATTAAATTTAAATTCAATTCCCATGCTCGATATGTTCCCGTTACATCTCCCATCTCCTCAATGCTAATTATACCCCTTCCACTCGATATGTTCCCGCTACATCACCCCTCTCCTCACTCCTAATTATACCCCTTTCTCTTTTATACATAACTCGATCTCCATTTAGTATATGAGTGACCGCTCTGTTTTAATTGATTGTTAAAATTGTATACATTGATAAAGGTTAATTGTAACCGAAACATGTCTAAGTTCAGTGAAAATAAAAAACTGTTTTAATACAAAGTATAATTATATATATTCAAATATTAATCCATAACACAAAGTGAAGACGAACATGGAAGCTGAATATTTTAGTTTATTTCCACGACTGAAATAGTAAACCAGTAACTAACTTCAGAGTAAGCAGTAGACATAGACCCTAGCTGCTAAGTTCACCTGAAGAAATTAAGCCACTTGCGGTCGTGCCATTTGCGGTCAGAACAATTATCGTTCTACTTGTGGTCAATCGATATTATTTAAATAAAATAATGTTAGGAGTCAAGACACTAAAAGATCGCGTGAGGAACACCAGAATAAGAGAGATGTGTGAGGTTGAGGATATTATAAGATAAAGCAGACAGCTAAAAAAACACTGGTACGGTCATGTTCAAAGAACGGACACCACCGGACTCCCCTATATTGCATCAGTCTCATGGGACTCTTCCTCGTGGAAGACCTCCTAAAAGATGGAAGGACAGCTGGGAATCTATCTCACAGGAGGAGCAATACTCTGGAGAACAGAAATATCGGAATAACCTGCTGGATGCAGTATGCACTAGACAGAGTGGCGTGGAAGCGAATGGAAGAAGCTTTTGTCCAGAAGAGGACGGGAATAGACTGAATAAATATGCTTAATCCGGATGTCATCAAGAAAGATTACGAGAATATTTTGAATACAGGAGAGCGAGTGAGGAATACTAAGATTTTCTCCGAGAACGATTCTGTAACATTTTGAATATTTTTCTGATTATTGTTGTATAACGGTAGAGTAGAAAACAAATGAAGAACATTTTAGTGTTGTTAATTGTGGATTTTTTAACGTTTGTGAAAAATGTTATTCACGTTAAAAGTTTAAACTTATTAACTGATAACGATTTCATAGTGAACCAAGTTTTTAAAGGGGTAGAAAATCTTTACTTCCGAGTATATTTTACTGGTTCCAACTAGTATACTATTATAAGTATTATACAGTCATAGATGAACATTTGACGCTTGCTTTTTCCTGACACGTGCTAGTCGGGATAAGCAATCAATGCCGTATTCACGTGTCCCCTAACAAAGTACATTCAGCATTCAAAGGTACCGTTCCTAGGGATGATTTACAAATCTAATTAATATCCTGATTAGATCTCGCGTTGAGACGTACTCGTACTCGTACGAATAATTAGTTTGGATAATTTATTACGTCACGTAATGTTGAAATCATAATATCACGAAATGTGCTCAAATACAAAAATAAACCTAATGAACTTTATTATCATGGCGTCTTTCCAAAGGGGTACGCAAAAATTATGGACCGCCATAGCATATGCATGGGCATTGTAAAATTTTAGATATGTCAAATATTTGATAATGCAGATTACGGCAAAGTTTTTGGTATAATATATTATATTTTACCTGTTATCAATACGCGCTTAACGCCTGTAGTATACTGCAGCGAAAGCGAAGTGGAAGCGAAACTATAGCGAATAGCGAAACTCTGTATACCATTGCACACAGCGCGCGGAACGAAAGCGAACCGAATCCAGTTCGCCTGAGGTCCGCAAAAGTTTGTACGTGTCGAAAGATTTTCGCAGTTTCGATCTCGTTGAAAATGTATTAAACTGAACATTATATTTTATCTGTCCCAGAGTCACCGTTTTATTTTTAATTTATAATCAATACTTGGTATCTGTGTAACACAAATTGTTACCTCAGAAATGCAATCTGCTTTTTTACATTATAAATTTAACGTGTCAGTGTATAGCTGTCAATCGTCAAAAATAGGGTAAATTCGGTTGGCATCCGCTCTACCATTCACATAGGTCAGTCATTCCCAAACTACAAATATAATATTAATTGACTTCCTGCAAATGTAATAATCCATCTAACAGATAGAATACTTCTAGGTTCTTACGTAGTACTTTCTTATAATAGACATAAATTCCCTATTTATGTATAGTAAACTGTTATTTTCTTAGAAAACTATATCAAGGTGAATAGCTCGGTGCCAGCTTCAAAAACAGATAGTTTATGAATTAAAAAAATGCAATATTGTGAAAGCATGGGGTCTTCACAAAACAGTGAATTTTCAAGCGGTTTACGGGACAAAAAAAATTGGGAACCTATGACATATGGGTACTACGCGAAAATGAAAGGTTCCGCTTTCGTTACGCTTCCGCGTCTTTATGTCCTAGAGGCGTAAAACTCTAACTTTGTTTATTATATTTTTTGAGAAAATAATCTGATGTAATTGATTGATTAATTTTATTGAATATAGAGTTTAACAAGAGAGAAAAATAATAAAAATGGATTATGTAAATTAATTTACTTGTTTCTTTTTTATTCACAGAAACGTTCGAAGGCCTCAGTCCCCGGAAATAAGGGGGTGAGTTACGCCCGCCTGCCGTCCCAGGAGGAGCCACAAGGGATGGCCATGGATAAGAACGCCCTCGTCTCCTCAGAAACCTTGGACCCAGAAGGGTTCAGTGATGACGAAGAAACCACCCTCGTCACCAGGACATAGCGCCATGTGACGAGTGTAGATAGTTAATTAATTCACGAACCAATTCATGTCTCTGAAATGTTTCATATTCGACGAGCGACATCTGTTGACTAGGATAAAGAAATGAAAGTTTTTTATACTTAAAATGGGTGCGGCAATTCGTTTGTGACGTCTATATATAATTCAATGTAAATGTGATTTTAAAATCCGTTTTTCTTTAGTTCAAATGCGTTTTACGTTGGTTTAACTATGTTCTCACTGTGGAATCGAAAATAAATATATACGTTACGCTTAAGAGTATAAAATCTGAGTTAATTGAAAAAATTTCAGCGAAAGCGAAGCGGATGCGAAAGTCTTTATATCATATTTTTGAGAAAATCTGTCGACACGTACGAACTTGTTGCGGACGTAAGGCGAACTGAATTCGTTCCGCGTGCTGTCTGCAATAAATCATTTAAAAACACGATATGCAGAGTTTCGCTATTCGCTATAGTTTCGCATCCGCTTCGCTTTCGCTTCAGTGTGATACAATCGTAAATTATATTAAAGAATGCTAATTAACATCAATTTATGGAGCTAGAAAAAATAGGAGCGCTTGAATAAAATTATTACTATAATGAACACAGTCTACATACGCAATGATATAGATACATAAAGATCATTTTAGATCGAAAATAACAAAGAAATTGACCCTTATTTGTGGTGGCATAAATATTTGCCACCTTCCAATAAAGGGTTAAAAAAGTTATAAAAACAAACACTTTTCTTTACTTAATATATTTTTCCTTTTTAATTTTATAAAATTTTACTTAATAATGGATTATTAACGTGAATAAAAATTATGTATTGTGTATTTTAAAAATCAATGTACAACAATATTTTCATTGATATTTTTCTATCATGTCTTCAATGGAGTAATTTCTATGCAGCAAAATAACATACTATACTTTTTTTGTCAGAAACCGTACTCATGATATTAGAGATTTCATTTTCTTTCAATTATTTGTTTGTACTCCTTAAATAAACTAACTAACCATCACGCCATTTCCCCGGAGGGGTAGGCAGAGAGGATGGATCGCCACAATGCTCTGTCCTGGCATACCTCTCGGGATTCCTCTACATTCATACATCGTACCATGCACGCAAGTCGATCATTTCGACTTCGAATGTGACCGCCTTTTAGTAATTGATTAATTTGGTAATGCCATGTTTTCCTCGGTCGTCCTCGGCTTATTTTTCAACTCACGCTGCTTGTGTACAACTTTTTAACCATTCTACTCTCATCCATTCGTTCCATATGTCCAAACCATCTCAGGGATCCTTTTTTTATTTGTATGCATGATGCAGTCATCTGCCTTACATTTCTCTCTTATTTCATCGTTCGGTATTCTATCATACAACATTTTCCCGTATATTTTTTCTTAGTGATCTAATTTCTACGGCGTTTATCCTGCTTTCATCCTTCCTTAAATAAAGAAGGATGAAAGTAGAATAAATGCAGTAGAAATGAGATTTCTTAGACGAATGTGTGGATACTCTGTGTATGATAGAGTGTCGAATGAAAATATAAGAAGTGAAAGCGGTGCGAATGATGATGTCATGAACAAAATAATGAAAGGATCATTAAGATGGTTTTGACATATGGAAAGAATGAATGAAGAATGAATGGTAAAAAATTATATTTTAATGATGTAAATGGAACCAGAAATAGAGGAAGACCGAGGAATACGTGGCACGATCAAATAAATCAAATATTGAATGTCGGCCTTGTGAGGAGTCAGAGAAATCGACGCGCGTACATGACACGATATATGAATGTTGAGGAAGCGAGAGAAATATGTCAGGAAAGAAAAGTTGGCAGTGCATTCTTTCTGCCTACCCCTTTGGGGAGACGGCGTGATGGTTAGTTAGTTTGTTAGTTAGTTAGTTAGTTTTAATTAATAAAAACAATATTAATTTTATGAATTTTAAATTCAATCAAGAAACGTGTTTACGTTAAAAATGTCTCTGCAGCCCCAATCTGGAGCTATGCAGCTTCGATTCACATACAAAAACTCCAAATCCTGCAAAATAAGGCTATCCGTTTATCGCTTGGTGCGCCTTCATGGACCAGGATTACACAACTGCACCTAGAATCGGGAATCCCGATGATAGATGAATTCATTCTGAAACTTGCCGAACGTTTTTACAAAGGACTCCCTTCACATCCCAACCCCACAATAAAAGACCTCTCTAATTACGACCCAAACACTTCCAGCCGCCACAAGCCCCCAAAATCGATTCTCCTTCAGAGGAACACTCCGGGCCACACAAATCATGCCCCGAATAAACTAACAACCCACCAAATCAGCTTCCAACAATGTTCCCATCAGACATAAGAGGAATAGCCACATGAGCTGAACCTCTGTAAGCCAGAAGATCCAAGTCCAAGTCCAAGTCCAAGTTAAAAATGATTATACATATTTTTGTTTCTATTTTATATATATGATTTTTTTTTTTTTTTTTAAAAAGACTAATATCAAGGATTTACATCAATGATATTAGAATTTATTTTACAATCTTCAATGTGAGCAGAAAATAGCTCATTATTATGAAGAAGGAATCTGGTCGTGTCCAGGCTTGAACCCATGTCCCCTGGATCAGGAGCCAAGCGTTCTATCCCCTAGACCACCACCCGATTCGTCCCGAATAAATTAGTTTTCTTTAATTAACATGGATTTTATACCTAAAGCGTGACAATAGTACTTCAACAATTATTTATAATAATCAAATATAATATCCACAGTGAAAATATGATTTTTTAAACTTGCTCTAATGGAAAATTATTGTTTTAAATCTCCATAAACTGCAACAATATATGTATTCTTAAATTTATTTTTACAGTAATTTTCTTTTCACTTCACTAGATAGCTTTTCAAATATAATTAATTATTTAAATTTATAATATATTTAAGTATTTAACAACTATATTTTTTTTAATTAAAAAAAATGATACTTATTTGCGATTTGTAGAAATAACTTTTACATGACAGAATTATTAATCGAAAATAGTGATCAAAATAAAAGTTTAATACTATATATTGTGATTTTTCTTTAGTTCATTTGACATTTAATGTAAATAAATTATTAAATATTAGTTTTTTTCTACTATTAAAAAATAGTCTTACCTATTTAACTCTGTGTCCATGTAATGAATAAATAATAATAAATAATAAAAAAAACGGTAAAATTCAAATTTCGTACGCATGAATCAGTGACGGCAAGTAAACATTTTGTAGATATAAAAAAAATCATTATTCATTGCTACATTTTTCATTCCAGGTTTAAAATAATATTTCGCTTTTTGGGATAAGTGACAACAAATATATATATATTTTTTTGTAAGTAAGACAACTTAATATTCTTTAGATGATTGTTTACGTAAATATATACAACATTTTTTAATAATTTTTTTTCGATATTTTCATTTATTTCAAATGTCACAAATAATATCAATTATTTATTGTTAATTAATTTAATTTTTTTAAATAATTCTATTGGCCATACGAAACAAATATAAATAGTAAAATGACGTCATGGCATTTTTAATTTCCAGAATACTACAATTTGAAAAATCTTTCGACTTAAAATAATTTAAATCTTTCATGAAATTGGTAAATTGGAATATGCATTGCCGACTTGGATAAATAAATAAATAAAATCTTGTTTTTTTGGAATCAAAAATTTTTTTTTGGAATATTCACACGGATAGGTAAAAAGTAGGCATGAAATTTACTTTTTTTCGGTATTATAAGTGTTAAAATAAACATATTTTTTGTAATTAATATATTTTGTGATTTAGTAACAATTATATCGCATAAGGATTTATGTTATATGTGCGGTCCGGGGTGTCATTTTGTATATATGAACTTACTGTTGTTGAAATGTGAAAGTTAACTTCGTTAATAAAATATTGACCAACACTGATTTGTATACAGAACTGTGACAGGGAGGGTTTCTCGAAGTGTATGATATATAAAAATAATTATATATTTGAAGGAAACGATGTACGTGTAAGAATTATGTGTAAAGTTGTAATCTATTAATTATATGACAGAATAAAAGGAAAGTAATTTTTAATATTTGTTTTTTTTTTGTCCCCTTTCTTATTAATTAAATGAAAAAAATGTCACTAGTAAGGTAAACTAAATCAGGTGTACTAAACATTTGATATATACAACTATTAGGCTGTGATATATGGTCCCTAACGCAGAGAGAGGAAGGCAGGCTGGCAGTTTTTGAGGGAAAGATTCTGAAGAAGAAAAAACAGACCATTTTATTCGCAATAATTATTTTATATAAATTTTTATTATATTGTACTTTATTGCTCAAGAAACAATTAATAATAAATTAAGAAGTATTCTATCTATCTGCGTTCAATGCAGTAGCAAGACTCATACAAGGCATTCCACAAAAGTCCCATATAACACAACATCTCAAAGAACTTCACTTGCTTAAGAGTCCAGAAAGAATCCAGTATAAACTCTGCTGGACAGTCTTCAAAGCGCAACATGGAATGACTCCAAAATATATATCCTAACTCTGTATAACGGACAGCCTAAATACAAGGAAATCCACACTTCGTTCGGCGAACTCCTCGGCAATAGGAAGATTAGTTGAGCCAAAGCGTTGCCCTAGTACAAATTTCGGAGATCGAGCGTTTCTGTAGTCGGTCCATCAGCTTAGAACAATCTTTATTCACACCTCAGATGCATAAATGATCCGACAAACTTCAGATCTAAGCTGAAAACCCATATTTTTCATATTTCATACTAAATTTAAAACCTGCTTATTTTTTCTATTATACTTTCTACGTTAATCGATCGCGAATATCAATCAGATGCAGCGTTCACATTTAGATTTTTTTTAAATGTCTTAATGCGCCCTTGATGATTACATTCCAAAAACGGCGCTTGAAAAGTTGGCATATTATTTTTTTAAATTTATCATTATTACAAGTATTAATTTATCAACGTTGTAACATAACAACTATGTCCTAAAGGACATAGTTGTTATGTTAAAAACCGGACTCATTAAAATGAGTCCGGTTTTATATTTATATACTTTAGCGGTCAGAAACATATTCTTATATAGGTATATACATTTATTTTGTATATTAAAAAATTATTTCCTTAGTGTCATTTATCAAACTTTTAATATATAAGACTATTGTTAGACCGGTAGTCAGAACTTTTAATATATTAGCCTATTTTAAGACCGGTAGTCACCTACGGCTGTGAGAAATGGTCTCCAACGCAGAGAAAGGAAGGCAGGCTGGCAGTTTTTTGAGCGGAAGATTCTAAGAATTAAAAATGGACCCACGCTGGTGGAAGGGACTTACAGAATAAAAAGAAATGTTGAAATAGAAGTACTGATTGACCAGGAAACAGTGGTGAGATTCTGTAAGTCTCAACGCCTACGGTGGGCTGGCCATAGGGAAAGAATACTAGAGGGTCTTCTTCTCCGGTCTCAGTCTAAAGATTGGTCTGCAGCGAGGCGATGCATCTCCTCTTCCACTCCGCTCGGTCCTCGGCAACTCTCTTCAACTCTGCATAAGAGGTGCAGCCCATATCTCGGCGAATGTGTTCTAGGTTATCCTGACGACGTCGTCCTCTCCTAATCGATCCCTCGACCATTCCCTCCAATACATCATGCAGGAAACATTCGTGTCGCAAAACATGAGCAATCCATCTCACGCGCCTCTCCTTTATGGTGTTCACCGTGTGATTGGCAACGTTAGGGGAGACAACGTCACTTGAAGAAGAAGTATATTAATATAGAGCATATGTTTTTAAGTTCAGAAAGCTCGTACTTTAAAATTTAACGTTTTGATCCCAAAATATTTTAAGGACAATTCAACACCACAATTTACATGTCAGTTTCAATTTACAGACCAGCGCCATCTATGAAGATTAGGTTTAAGCATTAAGCAGAAGATCTTTTTATAACGCAATGTGAAAGGCTACCGCCATTAACGCACTGCTAGATAACGCCTGGAAATGTCACTCCAATTTATATGCTAACTTGGACCAGTTTTTGTTTTATACAACATTTTGAATGTATACAAATACTTGTAGACGAATACTGGATTTATTGATAACCCGCAATAATTGGATAACCCCTTGATAACCCCTTGAATTGATAACCCGCAATGGGTAAATAAAATCCAGTATTCGCCTACAAGTATTTGTATACATTCAAAATGTTGTATAAAACCAAAATATTTTGTTTATAATGTCACGTGACTCCGGATCCCGCTAGTCAATTAATTTGACATCCACCGACAACTGCGTTCGCCTACAGACCTGGACCCGGAATTACTTGAAATCGCGTTCACTTACATAAATTTACATCACAACGCGCCTAGCATACTTCCCCGAAACACGAAGGTTAACGGCGGGGTTAATTTCGCCCCACAAATTGCGGCGTATTGTTCCACACAGAGGGACAAAGAGACCCACTTAGAGACGCACTCATTCATCTAAGACACCTACGGGAGCCCTTTCAGTTGAACCGGGGTCTAACAATAGGAACGCCGCTGAATAAATGCTCCAAGTGTTGATGAAGTCTGATTTATAATGTCCCATCTTGACTGGTGAGAACTCCGGATAACAATTTTAATGAAAACAACCATTGGCCTTTGACGGAGCCTCTTCCATTGTTCTTATCATATCAAATGATCGCCAGGAATGAAAATCAAGTTACCAATTAGAACGAGAATGCCCGAGAAATGAGATCTTCAAGGAAAGTGTGAGGGACGCTGAGAGTTTAGTAAAACATTTTCGTAAATAAATTAAAGCGAAATATATTTATTGCAGCAATTTCAAGATAATACACTTATTCAAATATAATTAATTTATGATTTAATTGTATCTCAATAGAGACGAAGATGCAAATTGGAAACTGAATATGGTTGATCAAGGTGTTTACAGGACTTATGACCTGTCATTGGTTGGGTTAAGCGCACGCTTTATGTAATTACAACATTCCCCATTCCACCTTTGTTTATGATCATGTATGACACATTTTTGGAAGCTGTATATATGTTAAAGTCCTATGTCAGTTTTCACATGTCAGTTTCAATGTGCCATCCATGAAGATTTCGATTACATATGTTAATTTTTTTAAGATTACTCTATATAATCTACATACTAACGCCATCTATGGAGATTTATTTTTATTATTTAATATTATTAATTCATGAATTAATAACCCACGGTGGGTGAAATCCAGTATTCGTATACAAGTATAAGTATACATTCACAAAAAATATTATAATTAATTTAAGCATTTCTCGCTACAAAGTGAAACTAGTTGGCGCTATTGACTCAAATAAAGTGTTTTAAACCAAGTGAAACATTTTGTATCACAAATTGTATTTATTTTACTTTACGACAGCTGTTTCATCAACCAATGTTGACATCATCAGGTGTTAACACCTGATGATGTCAACGATAAAATGTAAAATAAATACAATTTGTGATATAAAACAAAGTTTTTGAATTAACAGCTATAAAATGTTAAAATATCATAATAGTGTTTCGGCCAAAACAATGGACTATTTAAGTGAAAAAGTGTGTAATTTTATTATTAACTATGTCAAACCAACTGCGGGAGATGCCTTTTAATGGCGATGAGGTTCGCAACCCATCACACCGCGTCTCCAGCGAGGGCGAAAAGAGAAAGATGGAGTGCCGCATCGGTTAAAGTTTGGCAGTCCATTCTTCGCTCCGAAAAAAGCGCGCAAAAAGCGCAGGATCGAGGAGCTTGGCGAAAAATCATCAAGGTGGCTAAAACTCTTCTAGAGTTGTATGGGTATGGGAAGTAAGTAAGTCCATTATTTCTGCCTACCCCTTTGGGGAAACGGCGTGATGGTTAGTTAGTCAAACCAACTGTTTCAAATGCCGTTCTCTGGACCATGGCAGGCGAAAAGCCAATTAGAGAGCAATTCGCTAGACGCAAATGAAAGTGCATCGGTCACACTCTGAGATGGAACCCTGCCTGTATCGCTCAGGGCGCACTTGACTGGTTCCCTTATGGGGGGAAAGAGAAAGCGAGGCAGACCTAGAGTCACCTCGAAAAGAGCCCTGCAGGACGAGGTTAAGGCAGCAGGCCTCACTTGGGATGATGTTAGGCATCAGGCATGCGATAGAGTCGGGTGGAGAAGGTTTCTTGAGGCCATATGCACCACGGAGGTGCGACACGACAAAAATAATAAGATAACCAATTAGTTAATGGCTTCGTATTCATCATTTCGTTTTTTAGAATCTTGGGAAAAACCGTGTTATCGTAACCACCTTGAAGATGGAGACCGCAACGATCTCTGAAACGTCGGTCCAGAAAGACGAGCTACACGGATTTCTTCAAGATCCCAATAAACATATTGCTACAAACCGTGAAAATTTACGCAGTTATTTAAAATCATTTTTTTATTTACTGTATAATACAAAAAGTTAGAAAGAACTTTAAGACTGATGAATGCGTCCTAAATAAAATAAAAAAGGTTCACTTAGATGGTTTGGACATATGGATCGAATGGATGAGGGAAGAATGTTTAAAAAAATATATACAAGTAGTGTGAATGGAAATAGAAGTCGAGGAAGGCCAAGAAAGACATGGCATGCCCAAATTAATCAAGTTCTGTAAGGCGGTCATATTAAAAGTCGGAACAATCAACGAGCATGAGTGTCACTGTGTGTGAATAAGTAGGAGTCGCGAGAGTTATGTCAGGATATAAATAGTGTGTGGTGGTCCACCCCTTCTGCCTACCCTTTCGGGAAAAAGGCGTGATGATTAGTTAGTTACTTAGTTATTCTATAATATATAATACAAAACAATAGTGAGTGGTGCACTTAAAGTTGTCATTGCAATTAAAAGCCTATTCAAAAAAACTTAGATGGCACTGCACAATTCTTTGAGACGGCGGGCATGGTAAGTTAGTTAGTTTCAATACAAGTTAAATTGCATTTAATATTTTATCAATAAACTACAAACATATTTCAATTTAATATAACGAGAAAGGCCTCTTTTAAACTCTTCCAATATTTTTTTTATCTTGGGCTATATATTTTGCCACGACAATCCAAGAGGTGAGCCAAGATGCATGACATTTCCTACTTTGATAGAGAGAAAACGTAAATGATGTTGATGATGATGAAGAACATTATTAAAGATGCTTAAAAAGTAAAAAAAAATTAAGCAACAAGCATTTTTCTTATTTTTTCATTACATGTAAAATTTTGTTTAACCTCTTTTGTGCGGCTAGCTACATTTGCAGTTAAAAAAAATCGGTTTCGATCTGCGGTAAACTACATTTACAGCTCATATATTATTATTGTTGTTATTATTATTATTATTATTATTACTAATTAACTCATCAGGAATAACTTTTAATATATAAGATTGATATAAGACCGGTAGTCACCTGGGCTGTGAGACATGGTTTCTAACGTAGAGAGAAGAAGGCAGGCTGGCAGTTTTTGAGAGAAATATTATGAGAAAGTTTTTTGGAGCCACGCTGATGATGGGACTTGCAGAATTAAAAGAAATCTTGGACTTGATTAACCAAGAAATATTAGTGAGATTCTGTATGTCTCAACGCCAACGGTGGGCTGGCCATGTAGAAAGAATTCCAGAGAGTAGAACACCAAAAAAATATATCCAGATGGGTGCCCGGCAAAAAGAGACTAAGAGGCAGACCGAGGAAAATATTGGCGGTTTGCGTGAAAGAAGATTGGGAGAAAATGGAAGGAACTGGGAATGGAGAGAGATGGCCAGGGACGTAAGTCAGTGAAATACCGTTGTGGAGAAGCCAAGTCCCACACCGGGATGTAGCACCGAGTAGTAGTATTATTATTATAACTGTTATTATTATTTTGTTGAATTGCTCTATACATCATTACAGCGCGAGCCAAATCGATGTAAAGGGTATAGCTATCATATTGATTCTCATGACATGTGATAGGTACGTAATCTATCGCCATTTTATTATCACGAGAATTCTTAACCAGAACAAACACAGTGTGACAATCACACTGCTATCACCGAGAATCTAATCCAGAACATCCGGTGTGACAGTCATACCACTTACCACTCGGCCACGAAAGACGTCAAATATCAAACCGTTTAAGCTGCAAATGTAGTCGCCCCAGTTTGAGACCAATATTTTTACTGCAAACGAGCAAGTAAAACGAGCACTCAATTCTCAAATACATGAACGAAAATTACAAGGTTGTAAAAAAAGATATTAAAATAATTTGCTTTTTTTTTTCAAAACAAATGCCTCTAATCCCGCTTTTAACGCGGCAATAAAGAATCTTTAATTACAGAACAGAGCTCCGCGAATTTTGGGCCATTTTACATCGGAATCGCCCACATTAAAAGTGTCAAAAAATGGTAAGTAATTCTGGCAGACATTAAAATAATAACGTGACGTGAAGTTTTTAATTTTCATCCCCTAATCCATGATAACGTTTACGTTTGAATTATTCACAAGGAAGCCCCGGCAGAACGATTAGGGGGCATTTTATGTCATTTCTTTCCCCAAGCTCCAAAAACGCGCTCAATTACGTTTAAATATTTAAGGACAAAGGGATTCTAGTACGCCTAATATAAGGTATTTTCTGTATACATGAGTATTATGTATTGTATACATGTATTTTAGGGTTGTAATGGGTATAAGGGCTACGATGGGAATGCTATGCCGGGTATTTATTGTAGGGTAACATACAGTGATTGTTAATACACATACAAATGAACAAACTTACAGTTAAATTAAGACATTTTTTTATATGGCCGAGCCATAGAGGGTTCCCTCCGCTTATCCGAAGCTGTTATAGGCGCAGCGGCGCCTTTCGTCAGCTTCACTCGTGCACTCCCTAGGCCCGTCCCCCGTCCATGCGGGACTTACGTTAAAAAATAATAATAATAATAATATATGTATATTTGAAACCAAGGGGGACCCAGACCACATTTAAGCTACGCTACTCTCCCTCGATGTCCCGCCGTACACACATAGTAATACAACAGCAAAATAAAATACACAATTGATACATAAATAACATATGTTAGAGAGAGAATGAAAAAGAAATAATGCACAGCAAGAGGCACAGGAGGGAGGGAGGAGACAGAATGCAGGATGAGGGAAATAAGGAAATGTATTTAACATGTGGACTAGGGAAGGTAACAAAGGAAGTTTATACTATATATATTTAAGAGAAGAAAAACCTGAAATAAAGATATAGAAGGTTACCCGCCGCTTACCCGAAGCTGGTATAGGACGCAGCGGCGCCCTTTGTCAGCTTCGCTCATACAATCCCTAGGCCCGCCTCCCCATTCACGCGAGACTTACATTAGCTGGGAATGCACCATTCTAGAAAAAAAAGGCAAAAGGGTATCTAGGCCACATTTAATCTTGTTTAATTTGCCGGGTATTTATTTATTTATTTATTGCGTTATATTTATTGTAGTGTATTTATTTATTTATTAGGTCCTTACATATGAAGTTGGCGTTTTGCCGTACTGGCAACTTTGATCTCAAATATCTTCTCTTTGGTTAGGAATTCCAAATTCAAATTTATACAGCTATTTACTCAAGTATTTGTGTTTCGAAAATTATAATTCATTTGTTTTTTCCTCAATTGTTTTTTTTCTTTGCGTCACTCAGTTTACAAAATGGAAAACTTGAAATATCGCGTTATTTACGAGTACGAGTTCCACCGTGGCACCAGTGCTGCAGAAACGGCTCGAAGGATTAATGATGTGTATGGCGACGGTGCCGCAAAAGAAAACACAGTGCGTTTTTGGTTCCAACGTTTTCGTTCTGGAAATTTCGACCTGCAGAACAAGCCCCGTGGACGGCCGGAGACCAAAGTTGATAATGAAGAATTGAAGGCTATTGTGGAAGCGGATCCATCGCAAACCACGTCCGAGTTAGCTGCAGGCTGCGGTGTTAGTGATAAAACTGTTTTAATCCACTTGAAGCAAATTGGGAAGGTGAAAAAGCTTGAAAGGTGGGTACCTCACGAATTGAGTGAAGCAAATCAACAAACGCGCGTTGACTGCTGCGTTGCATTACTCAACCGGCACAATAATGAAGGGATTTTGAATCGAATTATTACCTGTGATGAAAAGTGGATCCTGTATGATAATCGGAAGCGCTCATCGCAATGGCTGAACCCTGCCGAACCATCCAAACCATGCCTCAAGCGAAAATTGACTCCAAAAAAGTTACTTGTGAGCGTTTGGTGGACTAGTGCTGGTGTCGTTCACTACAACTTTCTTTAATCTAGCCAGACGATTACGGCAGATGTCTATTGTCAGCAACTGCAAACCATGATGGAAAAGCTAGCTGCTAAACAACCGAGGCTGGTTAATCGCTCTAGGCCACTGCTGCTTCATGATAACGCTAGACCGCACACTGCACAACAGACGGCTACCAAATTAGAAGAGCTTCAATTGGAATGTCTAAAACATCCACCGTACTCTCCGGACCTTGCCCCAACTGATTACTATTTTTTTCGAAATTTGGATAACTTCTTGCAAGGGAAAAAATTCAACTCCGATGGGGCAGTCCAAACCGACTTCAAAGATTTTATTGATTCCCGTCCAAATGGTTTTTTTAGTAAAGGGATCGATGAACTACCTATGAGATGGCAAAAGTGCATAGATAGCAATGGTACATACTTTGATTAAATAAATATATTATATTTAAAAAAAATCAACTTTATGTTCCTCCCATACAAAACGCCAATTTCATATGTATGGACCTAATATTATAGTGTATGCGTTATTTGCATACAGTGATTGTTAATACACATACAAATGAACAAACATACAGTTAAATAAAGACATAGAAAGTTTACTGTTATAGGACGCAGCGGTGCCCTTTCGTCAGCTTCGCTCATACAATCAAAACACTTTGATTTTTGTTTATAAAATTAAGAGTAATATGGTGCCTGCATATCTAACTAAAAATGTAGCATATAGTTATCAAATACATGACTACTTGACGAGAGGTCGTGATCGATTCCGACTCCGGAGACCGTGACTTGAAAGTAAAAAGAAATGTGTTTTTTAGAGGATTTAAATTATATAACGAATTGCCAAAAGAGGTAAAAGATGCCGGTTCTCTTGCGATATTTCCTCGAAAATGCTTTCAGTATGTATTTAGTGTTTTTGTCTACTTAGTAGTACTTATATTTAGTGTTTTTGTTTTTTTTCATTTGCGATTTTTATATTATTAATTAATTGTTTATAAAATATTGTTTTATAAGTTGTGAAATGTTCCTGTTATTCTTCATAACCCTAATTAAATAAATAAATAAATATTAAATAAATAAATAAATAAACAATCCCTAGGCCCGCCCTCCCATTCATGCGGGAATGCACCATTATAGAAAAAAAGCAGAAGGGTATCTAGACCACATTTAATTTATTATTTAATTTTACGGGTAATATGCCTATAAGATAATGTGCATCTTGTTGACGTTTTCCATTGAAAGCAATGTTATTATAAAAAAAATGTTGGAGCAACCTTTCGCCAGGAATGAAAATTAATTTTATTGTAGTATATACGAGTACATATGCCTGTATATGTATATGCCCTATCAAATCAAGGAGCTGACTGGTCTCTCATTAGCTGTAGCCTGGAGACTGACGGATGACAGGAACGCATATTGTATCGGACGTATGCATATAAATTATTATTTTATTAATTTTATTATTGTATTTCATTATTCACAACTGTTTTAATTTAAGTTTTAATTTGCTTCTGTCATTTGTTCAAATAAATAAGGCGGTCGGTAAGGAGTGGAAGCGCATGGTAACGAAGTTGGGTGCAGTAAATAAATCGAATTATTCTCGGAAAACATTGGCCGTTGCCGTCGCGCCATTGGTAACAGCCAATCACGAACGCCGTGGTAATAGCAGCTGCGAAGAG
Source organism: Lepidostoma basale (assembly GCA_022606425.2). NCBI lineage: Eukaryota > Metazoa > Arthropoda > Insecta > Trichoptera > Lepidostomatidae > Lepidostoma > Lepidostoma basale. The sequence continues at coordinate 697,132 of JAHDVF020000980.1, forward strand.
AATACTTAAATTCTCAGAAACTAAAAAACCGTTGGTAACCGCTATCGCTAGTTGTCGTGGAGGCTATATAAGCCGGTCGTGTTTGGACTAACCCCTCACTTTCTTCACTTTCACACACGCGCTCATACGCTGCGCGTAAGGAGGTTTTGCGCTCCTACCTACGTGAAAACCAGTCCTTGTAAGGGATTTGAGCTACTGCCACAATTATCTTTGCTTCAACTCCTGCACCGATTGCCGCAATATAATAAAACTTGGTTTTATTACCCACAATTATCATCACGCCGTATTCTCCGCTTTCACCATCTACATCTCATCGGAGAAGAGCAGCAGTCAGCGGCCTAAATAAATATTAATAGTACGGGGGGAGCAACCTATCCCGTACACATAGCGTGCCATGGTCAATGGTTTACAGGATGGACTCGCCACCCTAATCACGAGGAATGCGACTGAGAAGAAAAAGAAGAAATATTAAAACAACTAACGAAGTACAGAAAATGCAATAAATAAAAATTCCAGCATCCAACATTTTCCTCAAATGAAAAACATCTAGCAAGACCGTAATAGAAATATACGGGGAAAGTTGTACGCTTGTTTAACGTTGTTGAAACCTTCTTTTTCGCTTTTTATTATTTAATTTCTCTATACGATCTGCCGGGATTACTCAGAGAGGGCGCATGCTCGTTTTTTCTCCATCAAAAGGTTAAATATTTACAAATTAAACTTGCGTAATTTTGTTTAACCCGTTGGCTGCTAGGATATGTCTACAAATAGATTCAAGAACTACTTTTTCGAGTAATACATTTTTTTTTTAAATACACGGTTTGCGCGTGAGATACCGCGCAAACCGTCTAATTCAGCGGTTCCCAAACTTTTTTGTACCGTGGACCCCCTGGTGATTTCTTTTATTTTGTGCAGACACCCTACTTTCGTAAAATTGTTTTTTTTTTAATTACCTATTACTATATAAAATGAACTTTTGAAGCTGACACAGAAGAATCTGGAATTCATTGTCGACCTTTTTTTTGCTCATTTGTGATCCGATTTTTACAAATGAGTTTGTAACATAAATTACAACATAGTTATTATGTTACACTATAGTTGTTATGTTACAACAAAGTTTTTATGTTACAACATAGATGTTATGTTACAACATAGTGGTTACGTTATAACATCATTTTTATACATTTTTTCCTTTTTTTACATTTTTAAATTACATTTCATCTTTAATTATTCATTAAAGATTTAATTACTAGTACTAATAGTTTTCTTTTTAACTCATTAAAATATTACTTTATTCTTAATATATATTTAACCTTATGTCTTTATTCTTATTATATATTTAACTCGTATAATATTTGAGGCAGCATGTAATTGGCCTTGTTATGTTGTCTCTGTGTGTTTGTATTTATGTACTGTATTCGCTGTTTGTTACCCTCAATAATAATAATAATAATAAAATAGTTGTTATGTTACAACATTGATAAATAAATACAAATGATAGAATACTTCTTAATTTATTGTTAATTGTTTCTTGAGCAATAAAGTACTATATAAGAAAACAACGAAAAAAAATCGTTCGCTTTATTTTGAAATTGTATCACATTTTACAGAATTGACACATTTCACTTTGCTAAGGCATTATCAAATGTATTTTAGGCATCAAATATAATTTATATCAATTAAATATAATATTAATGTATTCATTAATAATAAAAACTGGTTATATTTGTATTTCGCATAAAATATAATATAACTTCAAGAAATCAGACCTTTTAATTTGTTTTAAGTATTCGTAATTACGTTAAATTTTTCTGCTCAAGACATGTTTCTGATGGCTTGCATCCTTTCTTGGAGTAATTTTTTAAACGAGATTTTTAAAATGTGTACTATGTGCCTTCAATGTAATACTAAATCTTGATACTCGTAACTACGAAGGCTGGTTTCATTCAAAATAATAAAGTGTGTTCTTAAGGAAAAACGAGAAATATTTCGGAGACTTCCCTTTATCTCGGCTCAAGATCCACTCAGGAAGTTGAACACTCGAGAAAGGAGCGCCCTTAGAGAATAGAAAACACCCCCACTAAGCGAGAACACCCCGGATTTGTCATTCTATAAGACAGTATAATTGTTATTAAATTATAGCAGACTGGATTTAAAAATAATCTATAGTACAAGATCTTCTTCTTCTTCCAGGTCTCCCGACGTTGACTATCACGAGAGTAGGCATCACTGTACCTGGCAGCTCGAAACAGCTCCTTAACGCACATCGAGCCAATCCAGTCCATTATGGAGCCAGGCGATTCGACTCCTGCTAGCAACTCGTTGACCCTCTATTTGTTCCTCAATGAGCATGTCCAGCAATTCATATTACTTTAATAAACGGTCGGAATTCTTAAAAAAATATTTCTTCTATAATTTTTTTTCCCTAGACACCGCAAGGCGATGACGTATATGTGTGGCTGTTGTGAATGTTTGTGTTTTTTGTGTATTAAGTTAAATTTAGTGAACAGTTGTGCATCTAATAATACTTAATGTTTTGTGATATTTAATAAAATTAAAGTGTAAAACTAAACCATTTTTATGATTAAATCAATAAAAAAATTGTTCAAGTTTACATTTTGAAAGCTTTCAAAGGTGTGTTTTAGAAATTTGTTAGAACTGTTGAGAATGAATTTCAAATAAAAATTGAATTATTTTGTTATAAAGTACTTGACGACATCGGAATTGCTATCGAGCAAAAATTCATTAATGTGCTACAAACATTTAAACAGCCTGACAATACAAAAACATTATTTAGTGACAATTTGTGAATGAAGGAGGGTTCATCGCAGGGCTAATCACCCTGCATGGTAAAAAAAAATAGCACGATTACGAACACTAACACAATGGCCCTTACTGATGGAGGAAGATGGCCAGGGACAGAAGTCAGTGGAGGACCCTTGTGGAGGAGGCCAAGTCCCACACCGGGATGTAGCGCCAAGAAGATGAAAATTATAAACGCATTTGCTTAAAAATGAGTAAATATTTTAAAATATTTATTGTAAATGTATTTATTGCTAAAAGCTGAATTAATACGGTTGAAAAAGGTCACCAAGATAAACTTGCGGTAACGCACTTGATTCTTTGCGACATAATATTTCTGAAATATCTCTACATGAGGGAGTTTGGTAGCTATCCGTGGCTTTATCCCAACTACCTTCCTCTTGAGCATGCCGGGGACCAATAGTTTGCAGATAAGAAGGGATGAGTGTACACTTATCCAGATTCTTTGAGAACACCTTTATCTTGGAGGCTATCCATCTTTATGTTCCAGATGGTTATCTTCGACAGCGTCAGCACAGACTGTTTTATCTCCCAGCATCCAAAACCAACCTCCCTCTGGTGATGCCGGGGAGGAGAGCAATCAAACTGCTAAACATGATCGTTTCGGAGATCGACGTCTTTCATATTCGTGAAAGTACGTTCAGAAGACAAATACTCTTGAATTTGTAGAGTATCGTGTATTCCTTATATTTTACATGTTCCCTTTAGATGCCTTAATCTATAATTGTTGTTTGTAATATCTTTTGAGAAAATAAAATGATTCGATTTGAGTTGATTTTATATTAAGAGACAATAGAAAGTCGAAATATGTACTTTCTATAAAATATAATAAGTCTTCTAGAAAACAGATGTTATCATTTATATTAAATATAATATAATATTTGTATTTTTTAACTAAGTAGTATCTTCTCGAATTTATTTTCAAAATTTAAAAACATTTTCAATGTAGATTGAATTACTAACCGTGTAGAGAGACTTGAGAAGGACTCAGCACTGGGGCGTCTCTTGTGCAGCGGACTCAAGTCAAGTGTCATCTCAACTCAAGACGCGGCCGAGTCCGGAAGGAGTGAGTTTCTTTATTTTTATTTCCTTGTTTTGCGGTATTTAAGTTGAATAGAAACACCCCACAAGAGGAAAAAATATTTCTTAAATATTTGCCTTCATTTTAATAAACAGTACGACCTTTATGACGACCTTCGTGGCAGAGTGGCAACAGCTATGACTGCCACACCAAAGGTTATTGTCACACTGTCTTTGGTCTGGTGTGGAATTCACGTGACAATAAAATGGCGATAGATAAACTACATAACACATGTCATGAGTATCAATATAATAGCGAAAAAAACTTTTGAATAAATATATAATAGTATAATTGAACTTAGTATAACTAACTAAACTAACTTACCATTACGCCGTCTCCCCGGAGGGGTAGGCAGAAAGAATGGAACGCCACACTGTTCTGTCCTGACATACGTCTCTCGCTTCCTCTACATTCATACATCTTGTCATGCACGCACGTCGATTTTTCCGACTCCTCACGTGACCGACATTCAATATTTGATTGATTTGATCGTGCCACGTTTTCCTCGGCCTTCCTCTGTTTCTAGCTCCGTTCACGCCGTTTACATATACCTTCTTTACCATTCTGTCTTCACTCATTCTTTCCATGTGTCCAAACCATCTTAATGACCCTTTCCTTATTTTGTTCATAACACTTTCATTCGCACCACATTCACTTCTTATACTTGCATTTGTCACTCTATCATAAACAGATTTGCCACACATTCGTCTTAGAGATCTCATTTCTACTGCATTTATTCTACTTTCATCCTTCTTTTGCCAGTTCCATGCTTCACTTCCATACATAAGGGTCGGCACAAGAACACCATTGTGCACTTCCATCTTAGCTATTTTGGATAGGCTTTTGTTTGCGATGACAACTTTAAGTGCACCATTTATTCTGTTGCCTGCCCCAACCCTTCTTTCAATATCCTTCTCCACCCTCCCATCCTTTGTAAACATACTTCCTAAATAAACAAATCCATCCACTTGTTCCAGATTTTCACCGTTTACACTAATGTTGCAGACTGTCATGCTTCCTTCTTTTTCGAAAATCATTACCTTAGACTTATTCACATTCATCATCAAATCGTATCGCTTGCATACCTCATACATACTAGACACCAGGGCTTGTAGTTCATGCTCGTTGTCTGCAAGTAGCACAGCGTCGTCCGCATACAACAAACAGCTTACTGAAACATCTTCCATTTTTGCACCTGCAACCCTTTCAGCTCTTTCATACACTTGTCCATATATAGATTAAACAACCATTGAACTTAGTATAACAACACTTTATTACACTTATCCGACTACTACTACAGCGACAGCACAGATTGTTTTACCTACCGGTCGCCAGAACCAATCTGCCTCTGGTGACACCGGTGGGAAGAGCAATTAGTCTGCTGAACGCGGTCTCCTCGGAGATTGACGTCTTTTATATTAGTGAAGGGGACAAATACTTTTGACTTTAGAAAGTATCTTGTCTTCCTTATGTCGAACCATCTCTAATGCGTTCCTGGTATTATGTTGTATTTTTGTAATATTTTACCTGTACTCAATAGATGCCTTAAATATTTTGCTGTTTGTAATCTCTTTTGAGTAAATAAACTGATTTGATTTGATTTGATTTATCATATAAATGTTTCGGTTATAACGTAATTTTTTCAATGTACACAATTTTAAAGGGTATTGTTATACTAAATGCAGTTTTACTTATTCAAATATGAATCCACAACATAAATTGTAGGCGAATATAGAAATAAATAAAAACTTATTGTATACAGAAATTGGGTCTAAAGGACAACTTGTAAATAATATTTTTTAAATAAAATTAAATAAATAAACAAATAGAGTATCAACAACATTTTGAATGTATACAAACTCTTGTAGACAAATTCTGGATTTCACCCATTGCGGATAAATTATTTTTTATTTTACAAGGATTAATTGTATCTCAATAGAGACGAAGATGCAAATTGTTTTTTTTTTTTTTCTGGGAACAGAAGGTGGTGGTCGAGGCGCTTACAGGACTTATGACCTGTCATTGGTTGGGTTGAGCGATCGCTTCACGTTTAACAACATTCCCCATTCCGCCGTTATGACCACCACGTCTGACAAACTTTTTGGAACTTGTATGGTTTGGTAGGTTTCTACACCTATTTTTACAATTTTATGTTCACTCTACACTAGCAAAACAAAACAATTTGCATCTTCGTCTCTATTGAGATACAATTAATCCTTGTAAAATAGAGTATCTATTAAAAGCGCGCAGTAATTATCTTAATAATGAATGCTTAAATCCTTGGCACACGAAAGAAGGTAAAACAAAAAAATCGTATATGGGTAAAGATAATTAAATCGTAAAGAAATTAAACAAACGTTCAATTATTTTCACATTTTCAGTAGTCAAATTATACAACTCAAATTCCCCCTGTTTATTTGCACTCTTCATTAATCACGGAAAACTGAGATAAAACAAAGAGAACTGACAACGTAGAAATAACGCAGAGGATCTGTCACAAAAACATGAAATCGCTTAATAGTAATATTGGAGCTTGGAGCTGGCATGGGAATGATAAAAATAGGATTTATGCGTAGATATTACAGTAGATTTGAGGCTCTTACAAAATTTTGAGGGTACTACAAAATTTTGAGGGTCTGAGTACTCCATTTGCGTCTATTTAACATCTATTCTTCTTTTTGTCCTGTCACACCTCCGTGGTGCATAGGGCCTCAAGGAATCTTCTCCACCCGACTCTATCGCATGCCTGATGCTTAACATCGTCCCAAGTGAGACCTACTGCCTTAACCTCGTCCTGCAGGGTTCTTCTCCAGGTGGCTCTAGGTCTGCCTCGCTTTCTCTTTCCCCCCATAGGGGACCAGTCTAGTGCGCCCTGAGCGATGCAGGCTGGGTTCCGTCTCAGAGTGTGGCCGATCCACTGCCATTTGCGCCTAGCGACTTGTTCTCTAATTGGCTTTTCGCCTGCTATGGTCCAGAGAACGGCATTTGACATCTATTATCACCTTTTAATGAATCAAACAAATCTGTGTATCCAAAATTAATTATTTACGTATAGTTTCAGTGAAAAGAACAAATTAAGTTGAAATACGTGAAAGTTTTAAATGTAAAGTGCATCGTGTAAACGTCTCTAAACGGCTATTTCCGAGTCGAGACCTCAAAGATGGTTGCCACATGTGTGTCCGAGTGTCCGAGTGTCCAGTGAATTGTGTGAAGTGCAACAGGATGATTTATGAGGGAACGCCCAAATTCTCGGAAATAATTTGTGAACTTTTACTATGTGCCAAAACATTAAGATTAATAAAACGGAGCATCTTCTACAGCGCCCTTGAGATGAGCAATTCATAAAAATGGCGCTTTATAAATTATCCAATTTATTATTATTATTATTATTATTATTATTAGATCATTGAGAAAAATGTACGAGAAAACGATATATGATAGAATACCGAACTACAATCAATCAGAGTTTAGATCGAGACTCAAAACGCACCTTTTCAAATTATCATTTCCTGACAGGAAGGGCTGATCGACTTCGTCAGGTACAGCCCTCATACTAAATATGTTTATACTTTTTTTTATCATTATTATTGTTATTATTATCTAGTTGATAAAACGGAGCATCTTCTACAGCGCCCTTGAGATGAGTAATTCATAAAAATGGCGCTTTATAAATTATCCAATTTATTATTATTATTATTACGAAATAAGGAAAATGTTTAAGGCAGATGATTGCATCACAATGATTGCAAGTAAAATATAAAAAAAGGATTCCTGAGATGGTTTGGACGTATGAGACGAATGGATGGGTTAAAATGTGTGAGTGGAAAGAGAAGCTGTGTTTGTTTGAAGCTAATGCTCCACTATTCTCTATTATTTCCAAAACCACAAATTCGGCGAACATATAAATAAAAAATCGTAAAAAAAATATAATATTATATAAAAACACAATATTTCAACAACTTATATTTCTAAATTAATTGAATACAAGTATTACTAGTTAATAATATACGAGTATATCAACCATGAGTAAATCGTTAGGGTGTGTAATTTTTACATTTTACTTTTAAATTTCATTTTTAAGCAAGTAAGTTTGATGCTTTATTTATCGTTTCATAAAGAATGATGTTAAAAACCTTATTCAATAATTAATACGAATGAAAATGTATGTTCTCTAGAAATTGGTTTATATTTTATTTTACGGTAATTATACGTTCCACCTAGAAAGGAGGCAATTAGGCATTATCACCCGAATTGTTCATGCAGTCGACACGTCCTTACGGGTGTTAGTGAACTTAATAAGAAAAATGTACTGCTGAAGATTTTAAAACTAAAAACAGAAAATAATTACTTAATCTTAAGTCAGCGGCCAAGAAGCAAGGAATGCATTATGTTAATAATAAAAAAGGAAATAAAACCACATCTCAACATCATTTTCAATTGAATGGATAAAAATGGTTTAATGCCCTCCCGAAAGAACTAGGTCTCATACAATAAATATAAACTTTCTATCAAAAACATGAAAATGTATTAAACTGCGACTCTTTGATGACACAAATTAAATTTTAGCAACATTCCAGATACTCCTCTCCTTAACACAAGACATTTTCTTTATAAGGAGACTAAGAGAAAAGCAAATAAATGTTAAAATATACGATTTAATTGTATCTCAATAGAGACGAAGATGCAAATTGGAAACTGAATATGGTTGATCAAGGTGTTTACAGAACTTATGACCTGTCATTGGTTGGGTTAAGCACACGTTTTATGTAATTTCAAATGAAATGGAATGGGGAATGCCCCATTCCACCTTTTTTCTTTATGACCATGCAAGACAAAGTTTTGGAAGTTGTATATATGCTACAAATCTGTGCCTTATTTCACATGTTAGTTTCAATGTGCCATCTATGAAGATTTTGATTGCATATGTTAATCTTTTTAAGATCACTCTATATAATCCACATACTTACGCCATCTATGGAGAATATATTTAGCATTTAGCAGAACATCTTTATTAACACAATGTGAAAGGCTATCGCCATTAGCGCATTACAGTATTCGTATACAAGTATAATTATACATTCACAAAAAATATTATATGTTAAATTATACATTTATATTTTGAAACGTAACTTAAGTGTTATCATTTTGTACCATTTATATACAATAAAACATATTAAAGAAAAAAAATATCAAAAGTTTGAAAATACAGCAAGACGTAACATGTTTTTTCCCATTAAATGTGATAAACCACTAAGAAACAGAAGTTTCCATTTGTATGAAATAAATTACCTCATCGATATTTTAAACATGACTTATTATGAAATAAGTTTTTTGTTAATTCCTTTGTTTTTCTTTATTCTTCTACAGGATCTGAGAACAATGACAAATGTTCTTATCCGATTTTAAACTTGTCAAGATAATACAACTTAAAAACAAAATGATAAACTAACACGATTTTGATTAAGATGAATCGTGCAGCGGTTACCCCCACCCCTGCCACCATTCTAAATTTGAATTATTTAAATTTGGAAGCCGCATTTGGGAAGGGTGATTGAATGATGACGTGTCTTGATTTATTTAGAAGTGTTTTATACGCGGGGAAATTTTATAATTTTATTCATTTTTTGTAAATTAAAAACGTATTTTAAATTTAAAGTGATTTTTAAAGTCTGACAGCCGTTTCCTAAACCGCTTTCTCATGGAAGCAGCAGCAGTAAAGCGGTACAAGTCAAATTAACATGGATGCATTTATTTTTACTTCATACATGAGTATATAACGCAATCATTCTCCCTCATATAAATTACTCTAGCAGCATATTATTTTTAGCAAATGAAGAAGATATGCGAAGATTAACGATTCTCCAGAATAAGGCAATGAGAATATTTTTGAGGAGAAGCAGATATGCCAGTGATGCTTAAAGAGCTAAAAATTACGTCATTTAAAAAAATAATTACATACAACATTTTATTACTAATTCACAAAATTATTAATGGGAACACCTCCCAAGAATTTTCAAGGAAGATAAAAAGTTACCAACATGAACATCAATATGAAACAAGAAAGAAAAATAAACTAAGACTTTGACTTTGAAATACGCAAGAAAAACCATAACATGTGCATAAAAAAAAAAATGACGCAATAACCGAACTCGACTACGTAAAGTACCTAGTACTAACAATGGACAAACAACTAAAATGGACAAAACACATAGACAACCTAACAGTAAGCATCGCTATACTCCCTCTTCCACAAAATATAGAATTACATACCAAGAAGGGGAAAAGTTATGATCTACGAAGCGTATGTTAAAAACTGACTGACATATATGATTCCCTTCTGGGGGACAGGAAACCAAAAGGATATCTCCAGACTCCAAAGCCAACAAAATAAAATAATAAAATTAGCATATAACATTGACTACCTTACTTCAACCATGCAAGTTTACAGACAAACAAAACAAATGGACATATCAGACCTGACCAAATATGAGACTTTAAAAATTGTACACAGAATGACCGTCAAAAAGACAACAGACAGCAGCTACAAACTAACTAAAAAATCTGACATACACAGACACTGGACCAGGAACTGCGACAGATACCACTTACCGAATGCACGAACTAAGACAGGACAATCAAAGATATTGAACAATGGACTGAAACATTACAGTGAACTACCAAAAGACACAAGTAGACTCACTACAACTCAATATAAAATATATCTGAAACAATACATAATTAATAGTAAGATCTAAAAATGTATTCACATAACCCAATTGTTTTTTTTTTAATAAATTAAATGAAAAAGGCTCTCATTCAGAAAAAAAAAACAAATCTCAGAATTCCCTTATGTATAAGGCTTTTAAAATATATGAAGATATACCAGAAGATGCCAAAAGTGTGCAGAGCATAATTTTTTTTGAATAGAATTAAATAAATATGTAAACAAAATGTAACCTTATAGTGTGACCTTATTATTATAATTGAATGTTTAATTGTTTTTTATTAGAACATGTGTTATGTACATGTGTACTATTTCAAGTAAATAAATAGAAAATAAATAATGTATGGTCTTAAAACCTGATTGGAAAGAATAATTAATCAATGAAATCGAAATTGGCTGTTCACAGTGGAATTCTGGAAGATAAGCATGGAACCGGCAGAAGAAGGATGAGAGTAGAATAAATCAGACGAATGTGTGGTAAAACTATGTATGATGGAATTTCAAAGGCTGAATGGATGAAATGATATCAGGAAGAAATGAAGAGCGGAGAAAGTATTATGAACAAATTTATAAAAATATCACAGTGATGGTTTGGACATATGGAACACATGGATGCAGAAAGAATGGTTAATTATTTAACATACCCGGACCTAAGCGGGTATTTAAGACGCCCCTAAAACAATTTCACTCGATAACTTAACAATCATTAGAGCGATTTGATCCATATTTTTTGTAATCTTTGTAATAATACTTTAAAATACTTCTGCATTCTTAGATCTTACATATTCAAAACGTGTGATTTACAATAAATTGTTTTGATAAATATTCGGGAGATAAAGCCGCCACGCGTTCTTCTACATTGTCACCGATGTATCCGTCCATCAAAATCGTTTGCTTTATGTTCACCCGTGACATGTTTTTTTATTTCACTCTCGCTAATATGCAGACAGCCGCGAGGAAGCGAAACAGCTATACTACCTACGCATTGCTTGAATTACGCTTCTCGCAGCCGCAGATTTTGGCTATTGTATTGTAACAGTGATTCCAAAAGTTTTAATTATATTTTTATAAATATTGGATGGAGTTCAACATCAATGTTCAATAAACAAAAAAGCTGACCTAGTTAATTTGAGACCTTGAAAATTGTACACAGAGTGACCATGGAAGAGACAACAGACAGCAGCTACAAATTAACTAAAAATTCAGACATACACAGACACTGGACCAGGAACTGTGACAGATATCACTTACCGAATGCACGAACTAAGACAGGACAATCAAGGATATTGAACAATGGACTGAAACATTACAATGAACTACCAAAAGACACAAGGAGTCTCACTACAATTCAATTTAATATTATATTATATATACCAGAAACATTACATAATTAAAAGTAAGATCTAAAAATGTATCCATATTACCAAATTGGGTTTTAAAAAAAATAAATTAAATAAAAAATAAAAATAAAAAAACGTTTTATTTATACTAATCTAAGGAGATTCGTTATGATAGTGTCCTCTCTTGTTAGTATAAATAAAAATATGGCACCCAGGTGGTAGAAGACCAATTGGACGACCAAGGCTGCGATGGGAGGATGAAGTTGGGAGATATGGGGCAAGATTGTTAAGAGTGTCAGATTGGAGGGTCGAAGCGGAGGACAGGAGGAGTTGGAGGCGAAGAATACTGGAGGCTAAGGCTCGATATGGGCTGTAGGGCCATCGAAGAAATAAGAAGATGTGTCCTCTCTTGTTACCTAAATAACTATTGTACATGCTTCATTTGTTGGGGTTAATTAAATATTTATATGAAATAGGAAGCAAAAACATTTTATGACATTCTATAAATAACTTGAAAAGCATTACCCGCCACATTTCTTACCTCAAGTTCGCAACACTTTTGAAAACTTTTTAAATCTAATATTTTTTCCTAACTCTTTGCGAACTCGATTCGCGGTACGTAACGCTTAACGAAATCTGAAATTATGTACTGGAGTTTTGACGTAAAATCAAATCGTAATACGCAAACTAAGTCAACTTGTTTGGGGCTAAATTCTCATAAACCAGAAGCGAATCTTCGCGAACAATTTGCATTTCACAGACGGTAAATTCGGCTTATAATGACCCGCAGGCCTCATTTTTGAATTATTCATTTTTTTAAGTTGTTAAAAAAATGTTTTGGTACGTCATGAATTTATAACGCGAAGAATGGGGCGAATTTCTTATAGAAGATGTCTCAATTTTATTTTTTAATAAAGTACATTTTTTAAGCGTTTTTTCATGTTTACTTATTTCTTCTTCTTCCTCAGTCTATTCCCGTCCACTTCTGGACAAAGGCCTCCTCCATTCGCTTCCATGTCAATCTGTCTTGTGCAGACTGCATCCAGGTTTTCCGACGTGTCTGTTCAGATTATCTTTCCACCGTAGTTGCGGTTGCCCTGCACTTCTCTTTGCCGTCCACGATCTCCAAGTCAGCAGTCTTCTTGTCCACTTTTTATCTGATCTACGTGACCTGCCCATTGCCATTTTAGAGTAGCCACCCGGTGGATGATGTCAGTGACCTTGGTTTTTTCTCTCATCGTATCGTTTCTGACTCTGTCTCTTAGGCTTATTCCTAACATGGCTCTTTGGGTCACTCGTAGTTTTCTTATTTAAACTGGTAAAACCTCAAGGACTTAAACTAATGATTTATTTATTTGAACTGAAATGGGTAATTATTATGAAAAGTTGAACCCAAACCATCTGGATCAGGAGTCAAGCGTTTTGTCCCCTAGAACCGATTTGATTATTAATCCCTCTAAATATGTATGAATGTAACTCTGAATATGTAGAATGAACAGGACACATATTTGTATCAAATATACCAAAAAACGTATTTATTGTTTCTCGAAAAATTATTTAGAACTCCATTTTAAATAATTAATACTAATGAAAACGTCTGTTTTCTAGAAGATTCATTTTATTTTATGTGAGTGACATATATTTATGTCTAAGGTATAATATTATCAAAGGTAGCGAAAATCAAACGAGTTGTTGTTTATATACACGAATTAAAGGAGAAGAATACGGTAATTAAGGTAATTCACGTGGTCCAATACATAGTTGAATACAATTAAGGGATCAACCCCAGTATACAGGAAAGTATTACTTGGTATTTTTCAAATTTATGATTACAATGTTACATCTTTATATTAAGAATTTAATTTAATCAAATAGCATCATTTCTACAGCATTTCGTGTATGACACGATGTATGAAAGTTGTGGAAGCAAAAGAAGTATGTCAGGATAGACTAGTGTGACGTTGTGATGATTCTTCTTCTTCTTCTTTTTGTCCTGTCACACCTCCGTGGTGCATAGGGCCTCAAGGAATCTTTTCCACCCGACTCTATCGCATGCCTGATGCTTAACATCGTCCCAAGTGAGACCTGCTGCCTTAACCTCGTCCTGCAGGGTTCTTCTCCAGGTGGCTCTAGGTCTGCCTCGCTTTCTCTTTCCCCCCATAGGGGACCAGACCAATGATTAGTTAGTTCAAATTGTATCAGGCATAAGTTATTTGTCGCCGTCTTCCCGAAGAGATATGCAGAAAGAATGGACTCGTTCACTTTTTTTCCTGACCTGCTTATCTCGCTTCCTCAACATTCATACATCGTGTCATGGACGCACGTCGATTCCTCTGACTCCTCACGTAGCCGACATTCATTATTTGATTTATTTGTTTTCCTCGGTCTTCTTCTATTTCTAGTTCCATTTACATCGTTAACATATATATTTTTGTACCATTATTTCTTCATTCATTATTTCCATGTGTCGAAACCACCATAACGTTCTTTTCATTATTTTGTTCAAAACATTTTCATTTGTATCACATTCACTTCTTATATTTTCATAAAACACTTTTATACAAATTACACACATACTTAGGGACCTCATCTCCACCACATTTATTCTGCCCTCATCTTTCTTCTGCCAGTTCCATTCTTCGCTTTTATACATAAGGGTTAATATAATAACTGTTATAATATCACAATTACTTGATTTTACTGAAATCTCTTGATGGAAGTTCATTTTAAATAATAAATAAATAAAACGATGTTTTTTAACTACTTCCACTTTTGTCCTTATTTAGACAGCGACAGATCGACAGACTGGTGATCTGGACTGACTAGACTGGCGACCAGTCTGTCTATGCCAGCGAGCCTGGCGAAACTGGTCGCTGTCTAAATAAAGACAAAAGTGGAAGTAGTTAAAAAACATCGTTTTATTTAATTATTATTTAATCACAATTATTTTTTATTCACTGAGAGTGTCGCGACAGCTAAACAGTTTATTGTAACACCTGATGATGCCAACATCGGTTGGCGAAACAGCTGTCGTGACACTCTCAGTGATTAAAAATAAATTGTGATATTATAACAGTATTTTAAATTTTAACAGTAATTATTATTTGTACGTTTTCATAAAATATAGCGGTTTCTATCATATGATCAAATGACAAAGTTTAACATAACTTCATAAACAAACGTTTGTCTACAAAACTTGATGCAGTTAAATAATAATAAAGTCCGCTTACATTCCTTTCGTGCATATCCCATGCATCTATCCGCAGGAGTTGGCTGGATGTGAAATCGTACTTCCAAAACTGCATTTAAATATCGCTCCAAATCCCAAGGGTCGGCCGTAGTTTATTTCCCAGCTCAAAAGTTGGAGAGTCGACCCGGCTACATCTCTGCATCGGTCATGTGGAACTTACTATGATACAGTCAGCCACATAAATTACGCGAACGATTAAAAACTTAAACATTTTCCTTTTGTGCTTAAAAAAAAATACGCGCGTTACGGTTCTGTGAAATCACTGTACGCTTTGAAATGAAACTTTAATTTCTTCTAAGTTCACTCACGTTTTAAACAAATTAAAATTAAATATCAAACATGTTTCGGACTACCGAGCCCTTTCTAAGTGATATTATATATGTAGATATTAAAAATATTTTAAAATTGTTAACAAATATGGTCAGATTTATATACAACATCATATATCATCATTGGTTTAAAAAGTGAGTGTTGTATACAAGGTATATAAAAAATAAAAATAAAATGAAACTTTAATAATGGATAACGGAATATTCTTTGGATAATCAATTTAATTGAAGTCAAACAATTAACAATTAACAATTGAAGTCAAAAGTGATTTTATTTTTATTCAAATTTCAAAATAAATAAATCATGATCATATTCGGGTGGTGGTCTAGGGGATAGAACGCTTGGCTCCTGATCCAGGGGACATGGGTTCAAGCCTGGACACGACCAGATTCCGTCTTCATAATAATGAGCTATTTTCTGCTCACATTGAAGATTGTAAAAATAAATTCTAATATCATTGATGTAAATCTTTGATATTAGTCTTTTATATAGTAAAAAAAAAAAAAAAATAATAATAATAATAATCGGTTATTACGTTTTCGTATTATTTTTATTGTGTTGAATTGCTCTTACATTATTACAGCTCGACGCAAATCGATGTGAAGGGCATAGCTATCACATTAATAAAGCATGTTTCTATGATCGTGCTTTCAGCGTTGCGGGTCCGTTGGCGTGGAATAGCTTCCATGTTTATATTAAGTATGAGGATAGTGACGTTAAATTTAAGAAACATCTGAAGACTGCACTGTTCGGTCAGTCATTTACTAGTGCGCCCTTGGAGTAATTGATTTTACAAAACGGCGCACTTAAAATACAAATCATCATAATAATAATAATAATAATTGATTCTCGTGACATGCGATAGGTAGCTAATCTATCGTCATTTTATTGTCACGTAAATTCTACATCAGACCAAAGGCAGTGTGACCTTGGACCTTTGGTGTGGCAGTCAAAGCACCTACCACTCGGTCACGAAGGTCGTCAATTTCAAATCAATTAAACGAGAAATCTGCTGACACATGTATAATGCGTATTCATATATATTCGCGAGCTTCAATATTTAATACAAATGAAAACATATATTTTATAGATGTCTCATCATATTATAAGGGAATGGCATGTTTTGCCTTTCTAGGGCTTTATTATAATAATATTTGATAATGCCAAAATAAAACAGGTCATTTTTATTCCTTATTTAATAGGTTCGGTCTGAATTTTGTAAATTCACGTATTAAAAAACTTGTTTGCAACAAGTACAAAGTGAATACAAATCTGAAATATTTCGTCGACATAGATAAAGTTATTTTATTTATTACGATGATTGAATAAAATAGTTTATGAAGCAAGATTCCAAATACGCCATGACAGTAGTGAATAAATAAGTTTGACTGTACCTTTGCACGATGTTTACGATATGACTTTTATTACGCAGACTGTGCGCTAGTTCCGAACAATGAAAAGTTTACGTAATAAACCAACGCTCTAATTAAATTGAACGTGAATTGCATTTATCAAATAACGAAAACAATTTTAACATTCAGAACAGACAGTTGAAGATAGTTGTATGACGGGTTTCGTGACAGAGTGGCAACAGCTATGACTGCCAAACCGAATGTCTCGGGCTCGATTCCCGGCGATAACAGTATTCGACGGGACGACCTTCTTAGCAAAATGGAAGAGTTCTAACTACCATGCCGAAGGTTCCGGGTTCAATTCCCGGCAATTTCTGTGTGATTTTCAAACTGTCTTTGGTCTGCTGTAGAATTAATAAAATGGTGACATATAAGCACTCGGGACGTACGTCCGCGGCCGTGTTCGGAGCAAGAATCCCCGGCATCCCTGGAAACAAGAAAAAGTCTGCCAAACCTTCTAAAACAATGGCAAGATAAAATGAGATAAATGGTTATTTTTAGAACCAGCCCTACGAATCTAGCTTCCCATTGACACGACGAAGATTCAAATGTCCTGACGGAAAACCTCAACATAGGAACTGAAAATAAGTCTTCTTCTTTCGCCTAGCCATTTCCCATTATTTGGGGTCGGCTCTCCTAATACAGCTCCGCCAAGTCTCAAGATCCAGGGTCACTGTCCAGTCCCAGCGCCTTTAGGTCATTCCAAACTGTGGACATCCACGTTGCAAGAGGCCGACCTGGTCCCCTCTTTCCGTCTTCTAGTTACAGGATCTTGTGAACGATGTATTCACTGTCCCTCCTGCTTACATGGCCGTACCACCGCAGTCGACGTTCCCTAGTTTATTTTCCGTTATACAAACTGAAAATAAGTGCAGAATAGAAATATCACGTGCAGCCTTTATTGAGATGAGAAGTGTTTTCTGTAAAAAAAATTTACTACAAGAATTGAAATATTTGTCAAATATAAAATCCCATTAGCAAAAGATAAGCAGAGTACCGCAGTCTCCAATCAAGAAGAAAAGGTACATTGATGATCTTAGGGTTTAAAATACTCCGTAACCTCATTGATAGCCCATACCTCTTAGAGTTTTATGGCCTCAATGCACCGGACAGGTATGCTTGCGCTAGAAGACACGATCTGTTGTGCATGCCGCATAGCAGGACAAATGTCATGGCGCAGTATACAATGACCCGGGGTATGGTGCTCTTGAATGAGGTGTCAGTCGATGTGGACATTCTCCAAATGACCTATACGTCCTTTAAGGATCATATAGGTACATACCACAATTGCTGATACATGTGTTTTATTTTAACATGTACATGTACTCGTATATCTGTGTTATTTTTGTAAATTAAAAATGTTTACAGTAATTGGGTTCTAAAGACCTGTTGTATACAATAAAAAAAATTAAAAATTATAATCAAGAAGGCCGCCGAAGAGATAAAGGGATATCTAGACATCATCATATCATAACAGCTCACCGTCATAAAAAAGTCATATGGCCTAAACTCAGTAGAAGAAGAAGAAGAAGTTTTTTTTCTGATTACAAATTTAAAAATTCTACGTCAGCGAATTTCAGCACTCATAAAGCAGCTATATCTTAGTTTCATATCAAATTTCGCCCGAGATAACTATCATTCCTCAACTAAATAATTACTTTGTTCATCTTTTTATTTAAATCATCTTGACATCCCTTATCACCCAATTAATCGCACCTCCCCTCACTTTCCCTGATTCATTACCCTCAGAGGATATTGCTGGAGGGAGCATTTGCTAATTTTCGTATGAAAATAAAAATTTCGTAAGAAAAGAAAATAGTTATTGGAAACAAGAATTTATCAATGAAAGCGAAAATGGCCGTTCACAGTGGAGTTATTATTATTATTGTTTTCCATTTTGTTAAATCGCTCTTTACATCATGAGCATGAGCCAAATAGATTTAAAGGGTATTATAGCTATCATAGTGATTCTCGTGACATATGATAGGTAGCTAATCTATCGCCATTTTATTGTCACGTGAATTCTATACCAGACACTATACGCTATACACTATATTCTATACGCTGCCCTCGACGGGAATCGAACCCGGAACCTTCAGGGTGGCAGTCAATGCACTAACCACTCGTATGGAAGCGAAGCATGGAACTGGCAGAAGAAAGATGAGAGCGGAATAAATGCGGTAGAGATGAGGTCCCTAAGACGTATGTGAATCTCAAATGCTGATATTATAAAAGGAATGTAGAGTGAAAGAAGGTATTATGAACAAAATTATGAAAGGATCGCTGCGTTGGTTCGGACATACGCAGCGCATGGGTGAAGAAAGAATGGTAAAAAAAGTATACACATACGATGTGAATGGAGTACGGAGTCAAGGTAGACCGAGGAAAACATGGCATTACCAAATTAATCAATTTTTAAAGGTTGGTCATGTCAGAAGTCGGAAGAATCGACGTGCGTGTATGACCCGTACATAAGGGCCGGTACAAGAACACCATTATGTACTGCCATTTTAGCGTTTTTGGATAGGTTTTTTTTTGCGATGACAACTTAAGTGCACCATTCGCTTGTTGCTTGCCCCAACCCTTCTTTCAATACCTGTCCACTCACCTATCTTTCGTAAACATTTGCGATTCCTTAATTTCTTAGAGAGTAGCAACACTACAGTTTCCCATCTCAAAGTCAGCTTACTATATCGTGCATTCTCTTGTTAGTTATTTTAGATTGTCATTTTCTCCAGTCTCAATCTAAAGATTGGTCTGCAGCAAGGCGACGCATCTCCTCTTCCACTCCGCTCGGTCCTCGGCAACTCTCTTCAACTCCGCGTAAGAGGTGCAGCCCATATCTCGGCAAATCTGGTCTAGGTACTCCTGGCGACGTTGTCTGCCAATCGATCCCTCGACCATTCCCGCCAATACATCATGCAGAAAACATTCGTGTCGCAACACATGACCAATCCATCTCGCGCGCCTCTCCGCTATGGTGTTCAACATGTGTATATTCTCTTCAACTCTGCTGAGAACCTCCTCATTCGTAACGTGGTCCCTCCATGAAACATGGGCAATTTTAGATTGTAAGTGTTTTCAAACATTCGTTTAGCCTCAATATTCCATTTAATACCCCATTCTTCTATTCAAATCTCTTTGTCATTACGCGATATATCCTTGGAATCTTTCGAGATGCTTCCCGAAGAATTCTGAACATTTTTAATTACAGATATGAATCGAATTTAATTTGATTTACTGTCCGCTCCTAGTTAAAAAGATTTCGCAAATGTATGAAGACTAAGATTAAACTTTCGGAGAGAGCTTCTACTTTGTGAAAACGCCGTAATTAATTTTAAGATGAAATGCGCCCCCGAGGAAATTTTACGTAAAAATAATTATACCCACCCTATATTTATATCAGGGAAACGATCCTTCATCTATGTGATTTTATTTTCAATATTGGCTTATACTAACTAACTAACTAACCATCACGCATCTTTTACATTCACACATCGTGACATCAATCAATCAATCAATCAAATCAGTTTATTTTCTCAAAAGACATTACAAACATTTTTTATAGTTTAAGGCATCTATTGAGAACAGGTAAAACATAAGGAATATATAATACCAGGAACGCATGAGAGATGGTTCGACATTAGGAATACAAAATACTCTCCAAAGTCAAGAGTATTTGTCTTCTGAATGTACTTTCACGAATATGAAAGACATCGATCTCCGAAGCGATCATGTTCAGCAGTTTGATTGCTCTCCCCACCGGCATCACCAGAGGCAGGTTGGTTCTGCATGCTGGGAGATAAAACAGTCTGTGCTGACGCTGTCGAAGATAGCCATCCGGAACATAAAGATGGATAGCCTCCAAGATGATGGAGTTCTCAAAGAATCCCCTGATAAGTCTGAAGAAATGGGTAAGTGTGCACCCATCCCTTCTTATCTGTAAACTATTGGTCCCCAGCATGCCCAAGAGGAATGCAGTGGGATAAAGCCACGGATAGCTACCAAACTCCCTCATGTAGAGATATCTCAGAAATCTTTTCTGAACCCTCTCTAACGTGAGCGAGTATCTCGCCTCGTGGGGACTCCATATCACCGAGCCACACTCGGCTCCGGACCAATGAGTTATACAAAATTCGCAAAACATAGGGATTCTTGAAAAATCTACCAGTTCGGAGAATAAATCCCAACATTTTCAGTGCAACTCCACATATTTTCTCGATGTGAGCATGGAAAGTCAGCCTACTTTCATAAACGATACCAAGATCCTTTATCGTTGAAACACGCTTAAGTTGCTGGTTATCCATTGTGTATCTGTAATAAACAGTACGCAATGCTCTCGTAAAAGATAAAATTACGCATTTAGAGATATTGAAATAAATTTGATTGGTTTTACTCCAGCGGACGATATTATTTATATCTGACTGGAGATGGAGGCAATCTTCGGGGCTTTTTATCTCAAGGAATAATTTAAGATCATCTGCAAATAAAAGAAATCGCGAAAATTGTATAACCCTCACGACATCATTAATGAAGATGGTGAAGAGGAGTGGACCAAGGTTTGAGCCCTGTGGCACTCCGGAATATACGGGAAAAAGTGCAGATTGAAATATACCGTATGAGGCAAACTGTTTCCTCTCCCTCAGGTAGCTAATAAAAAATAAAACCAACTTAGAAGAGAAACCAATTTCCGACAGCTTTCGCAGAAGTACATCATGGTTGACGGTATCAAAGGCTTTAGAAAAGTCGTGAACTGTAAAAAAAACATGAATGCTCGTCGATTGTTCCTTCTTCGAACATGGCCGTCTTTTGGTAATTGATTATTTTTTTAAGAAAATCAAATGATTTTACTGAAATCTCTTGATAGAAGTTCATTTTAAATAATAATAAAATAAAACGATGTAATTTAACTACTTCCATTTTTGTCTTTATTTCGACAGCGACTGGTTTCGCCAGGCTCGCTGGCATCGACAGACTGGTGACACAATTGCAAACCGAGTCCTTTGAATACATACAGATCAGGGGTGGTAAACATGCTTCTATACAAAAAAAAATGGAATATATAACTGCCGAAAAATCGTTTTGTTTATTCCAGACTTTAGCAGCAATATTGATGAGGAAAACGGAATAAGGCGATGCCAACCTTATGGACAAAGAACATATTATATTTAAATTCAGTAATAATAAAAACAATAGTACCATTTTTTCAAACGTTATAAATAAATATGTAAGTTATAATAAAATTTAAAATCCATTTTATCGAATATGAATCTTCTTGAATACCTGTAATACCAATAAATAATAAATTCAGTTAATTTAACATAAATATTAGAAGACAATTTGTGTATGGAATCATGTTTACCACCCCTGGATCTATATGTAAATAAAGGACTCGGTTCACAAAAGTGTCACCGTCTGTCGATGCCAGCGAGCCTGGCGAAACCGGTCGCTGTCGAAATAAAGACAAAAGTTGAAATAGTTAAAAAACATCGTTTTATTTCATTATTATTTGAATATCTTTAATAAAAAAGTCGTCTGTATTAAGCGATATGTTTGTATGGATATGGTGAGCTCTAATGTTTCCTCGGGTACAGAATCTAAATGATGATGATAATGTACTATTACGCTTAAGTATAGTGCCGCGAGCAACCAACTGCTCATTATTTCCATATTACTTCGGACGGCTAACACTTTCGTGAATCACCCTGTAGCGTAGCGGAAAAACACGAAAGGTGCACGCTAGCATAGAAAATAATGTCTAAAATTTTGGTTTCGGTATTTTCATTTAGTTTGTAATTTTATATTATATGTATATACAGGGTGTCCCAGATGTCGACGTCATGCCGACAACAGATGATAGTTATGAGAAAAATGTAAGAATTTTGTATTTTTTAAAGTATAGGCATTTAAAATAAATTACTACCGTTACTAAAAAACTTTATTTTTATCAATTAATTAATATTATGTAATCCTGAATAATGCTTCTGTAAATTGTTGCCTAAAATTTAAAGCTGACTGCTACAGCTTGGAAGAAAATGTTACTTTTTGCCCAACCAAGTATTCAAAATTAATATTCGGTCCTTACATATGAAATTGGCGTTTTGCCGTACTGGCAACTTTGATCTCGAATATCTTCTCTTTGGTTAGGAATTCCAAATTCTAATTTATACAGCTATTTACTCAAGTATTTGTGTTTCAAAAATTATAATTCATTTGTTTTTTCCTCAATTGTTTTTTTTCTTTGCGTCACTCAGTTTACAAAACGGAAAACTTGAAATATCGCGTTATTTACGAGTACGAGTTCCACCGTGCACCAGTGCTGCAGAAATGGCTCGAAGGATTAATGATGTGTATGGCGACGGTGTTGCAAAATAAAATACAGTGCGTTTTTGGTTCCAACGTTTTCGTTCTGGAAATTTCGACCTGCAGAACAAGCCCCGTGGACGGCCGGAGACCAAAGTTGATAATGAAGAATTGAAGGCTATTGTGGAAGCGGATCCATCGCAAACCACGTCCGAGTTAGCTGCAGGCTGCGGTGTTAGTGATAAAACTGTTTTAATCCACTTGAAGCAAATTGGGAAGGTGAAAAAGCTTGAAAGGTGGGTACCTCACGAATTGAGTGAAGCAAATCTACAAACGCGCGTTGACTGCTGCGTTGCATTACTCAACCGGCACAATAATGAAGGGATTTTGAATTGAATCATTACCTGTGATGAAAAATGGATCCTGTATGATAATCGGAAGCGCTCATCGCAATGGCTGAACCCTGCCGAACCAGCCAAACCATGCCCCAAGCGAAAATTGACTCCAAAAAAGTTACTTGTGAGCGTTTGGTGGACTAGTGCTGGTGTCGTTCACTACAGCTTTCTTAAATCTGGCCAGACGATTACGGCAGATGTCTATTGTCAGCAACTGCAAACCATGATGGAAAAGCTAGCTGGTAAACAACCGAGGCTGGTTAATCGCTCTAGGCCACTGCTGCTTCATGATAACGCTAGACCACACACTGCACAACAGACGGCTTGGTATTAGAAGAGCTTCAATTGGAATGTCTAAGACATCCACCGTACTCTCCGGACCTTGCCCTAACAGATTACTATTTTTTTCGAAATTTGGATAACTTCTTGCAAGGGAAAAAATTCAACTCCGATGGGGCAGTCCAAACCGACTTCAAAGATTTTATTGATTCCCGTCCGAATGTTTTTTTTAGTAAAGGGATCGATGAACTACCTATGAGATGGCAAAAGTGCATAGATAGCAATGGTACATACTTTGATTAAATAAATATATTATATTTAAAAAAAATCAACTTTATGTTCCTCCCATACAAAACGCCAATTTCATATGTAAGGACCTAATATTACGCCCAATTTTAACTGACTGTACTGAAAATAAAATGTACTGTGCTATTAAGGCAGGCAACTTTGAAAGTTGTCGAATTCAATAAGGATTCCAATTGCTTGACTATTTCTTAAATTAAGTGTAGACAAAATCGACGGGCATCCGTCATGCTTAAACCATATTTTTTTCTTGAATATAAAAGTGTGTATCTATCCGTCTCACACATTAGTAAAAGTGGCGTCACTATCTGTCTCGCTCACACTTCTAAAAATGGCTTTTAGTCTCTCTGGATTTCATTACAAAAAAATTGTCCACACCTAATTTAAGAAATTAACAAGCAAGTGTTATACCATTTTGTAATTCCTATTAAATACGCCAATTTTTAGAGTTACCTGCCTAAATTACATAGCACATTTTATTTTCAGTAGTCAATTAAAATTGGGCGTAGTATTGATTTCGAATATTTGGTTGGGCAAAAAGTAACATTTTCTTCCAAGCTGGAGCAGTTTGCTTTTTATTTTATGCAACAATTCACAGAAGCATTATTCAGGAGTTAAAAGAGTGGGTTGGTTTTCTCGATTTTTTTAAATGCCTATAATTTCAAAAATACAAAATTTATGTTTTTCTCATAACGAGCAAAATGTGTCCTATCATCTGTTTTCGGCTTGACGTCGACATATGGGACACCCTGTATATTTGTATAATAGATTATTTTAAACCAATATTTTATGTATGAATACAGCGGCGTCACGTTCACATTATTGATTATCTTACATACAAACTGTCATAAGCAAATTCTCTCATTTACGTTATATGAGATCTCTTAGATAAATGTGTAAAAATCGTGTATTATAGAGTGTCGAATGAAGTGTTATACACGAAATAATGAATGAATCATTTATATGGTTTGGACGCATAAAAATAATGAATGAAGAAAAAATGGTAAAGAAGCATATGTTAACGATGTAAACGGAACTGGAAATAGAGAAAGAGCAAGGAATACGTAGTGCGATCAAATAAACCAAATATTAAATTTCGGTGATGTTAGGAGTCGGAGAAATCGACGTGCGAGCATGACACGATGTATGAATTCAAGATCTATTGGCCCCAGTGTCAAATGCCGTTCTCTGGACCATGGCAGCCGAAAAGCCAACCAGAAAACAAGTCGCTAGGATCCGTCACACCCTGAGACGGAACCCAGCCTGCATCGCTCAGGGCGCACTAGACTGGTCCCTTATGGGAGAAAAGAGGAAGCGAGGCAAACCTTGAGCCACCTGCAGTAGCAGGCTTCACTTGGGATGATGTCAGGCATCAGGCATGCGATAGAGTCAGGTGGAGAAGGCCCTATGCACCACGGATGTGTGACACGACAAAAAGAAGAAGAAGCTTATAAGATTAACTATCTTACCCTAACCATACAAGTATATAGACAAACAAAACAAATGGACATATCAGACCTGACCAAATTTGAGACCTTGAAAATTGTACACAGAGTGACCATGGAAGACACAACAGACAGCAGCTACAAATTAACTAAAAATTCAGGCATACACAGACCAGATATCACTTACCGAATGCACGAACTAAGACAGGACAATCAAGGATATTGAACAATGGACTGATACTTTACAATGAACTACCAAAAGACACAAGGAGTCTCATTACAACTCATAGTAGATTGACTGTGCCAAAACGCTGTCCAAGCACAAACTTTGGCGACCGAGCCTTCGCGGTAGCCGGCCCTTCAGCCTGGAACAGTCTTCCAGCAGACCTTAAGTGCATTGAGAATCAATCAGAGTTTAGATCGAGACTTAAAACGTACCTTTTCAAATTATCATTTCCTGACAGGAAGGGCTGATCGACTTCGTCAGGTGCAGCCCTCATACTAAATATGTTTATTATTTTTGTTATCATTATTAATATTATTATTATCTAGTTGATAAAACGGAGCATCTTCTATAGCGCCCTTGAGATGAGTAATTCA
The DNA here is from genome assembly GCA_022606425.2 of Lepidostoma basale. Lineage (NCBI taxonomy): Eukaryota > Metazoa > Arthropoda > Insecta > Trichoptera > Lepidostomatidae > Lepidostoma > Lepidostoma basale. The sequence continues at coordinate 723,417 of JAHDVF020000980.1, forward strand.
TAAAAATAGCGCTCTATAAATTATCCAATTTATTATTATTATTATTATAACTCAATTTAAAAAATATGTAAAACAATGTAAGATCTAAAAATGTATCTATACAACCCAATTGGGATCCTTAAAAAATAAATTAAATAAAAAAAAATTTAAAAAAGGAGAATGGGCAGGAGTTTTGTTTATATCTTGATATTCGCGGTATTTTTTGTAAGCGTTCGAGACACTCGTGGAAAGCGAGGTACGCTTGTACTCGTATTCTTCGCTATAGTTACGTTTGTTATTACAGAATGCATTTGGCTGGCGTAAATGAGTATCGGTCCAATTTCAGAGCCACAATGGAATGTTATATCATATTCACTTGTACGGTATTCCGTGGCTTGTACAGTGTTATTATTTCGAAGAACTCATATACGTTCATTGCTAGTTCAACACTATATTGCCGATCGTTTCTTATGGCAACATATTCATCAAATTCATCTTGATTATTTTTACATATAATCAAGAGAAATACATATAAAAGTAAAAATATATAATTTGGTAATTAATACTAATGAAATAAAATGTTTATGTTCCATTTTCGATTACTAAATGTCTTGATACAATAAAAAAATTAAGCACAACATGTTTCGGAGGTGACCTTTATCCTCTGGTGTAAATATACGAGCAAACGATAAAACTAAACAATGAAATTTGTAGGATTATGTATTTTGGGATCTTGAGATGAAGAAGAAGAAGAAGAAGAATAATAATAAGAAGACGAAGAAGAAGAAGAAGAGGAAGAAGAAGAAGACGACCTTCGTGGCAGAGTGGTAAAAGCTCTGACTTCCATACCGAAGGTCCCGGGCTCGATTCCCGGCGATGGCAGTGTGATTGTCACGCTGTCTTTGGTCTGGTGTAGAATTCACGTGACAATAAAATGGGCGATCGATTGGCTATCACATGTCATGAGAATCAATATAATAGCCAAAAAAATAAATTGTATAAAGTAATAGGGTTCAAACGACCTGTTGTATACATAAAGAAAAAAATAAATATATAAAAAAAAAGAAGAAAAAAAGAAGAAGAAGAAGAAGAAAACGAAGAAGAAGAAGAAGAAAAGGAAGAAGAAGCAGAATAAGAAGAAGAAGATAAGGAAGTAGAGGAACAAGAGGAAGAAGAGGAAGAAGAGGAAGAACAAGAAGAAGAAGAAGATTAATTGAATTTGTTTTGATAAATAATTTTTAAAATACACTTGATCATCACGCTTTGACGTTTGTATAAAATTCGAATTAAGAGGGATTTTGTGGTCAACCGGGACGCGTACCGGATTTTACAAACAATTTTCTTTCTTTAAATTAAGTTAACCCCGTTTAAAACCATGCCTTCAACTCTTACAGTTGACCAATCTCCCCAAATCTTTAGCGCACACTCCATCCCACGTTTCTCTTGTTTACTTGAACTGTAAAATTTTCAGTAAATATCGTATGAGTGGTACTTGTTGCTCACACTCTTAAAGTTGATCAAATATTTTTTGATACACAAACTTGTCCAAAAAAAAAATGATACAGAGATAGCTGGAATTTAAGAAGAAAAATCCTGGAATAATTTACTATTTTTAAAAGTCATAGGGACTTAGAGGAGTCCCACCGCTTTCCCGAAGCTGTTATAGGCGGACGTCGCCTTTCGTCAGCTTCGCTCTATCAATCCCTAGGCCCGTCCCTTGTCCATGCGGGACTTACGTTACTGGGATTTTGTGATAAAAAATAAAACAAGAGGGACCCAGGCCACATTTAAACTACCCAAATCCTCTATGTCCCGCCGAAATGTAAATTTATTTAATATATACAATACAGAAAAAATTTAAAATTCAAAAACAGAGCTAATGAAAACTATCTACATGTACATAACAGGAGGTCAGGCGAGGATCAGAGGAGGCAAATGTGGACTGGGGAGGTTAGGAAGGCAATTTTTACATTTAGAACACGGGATGGGTTTAAGGAAACAGAAACATAATAAAAAAATAAAACAGAAAATAATAATTGACTATTCTACAACAACTTGAAGAAGAAGAAGACAAACTGGTTTTTAGCTAGTCCACGTATAGAGGAAGGTGTACAAGGAGGTGGCGCGTCCAGCTATGACTTACAGTTCAACGTGCTAGCCACTCAAAAATCATCAGGAAGACAAACTGTACATCACCGAAAAGAGGATAATTAGATGTGCGGACTGAGTCTAAGATACTCAATAGGTGAACCAAACTTTTGATATATAAAACTATTATTCTTCTTCTTCTACTTCTTCTTCTTCTTCTTCTTCTTCTTCATCTCAAGATTCCCAAATACATATTGCTACCAAACGTGAAAATCGACGCTATTAAGTATTTCATTGTTTAGTAAAAATATATATATAAAAAGACACGGGATCAAATGGGAAGCGGACTCATGGACACCGCCCAAGACAGACCAAGAAAAATATGAGCGTACTGCGTGGAAGAGGACTGAGAGAAAATGGATAGATCAGAAGAACTGATAGAGATGGCCAGTGCCGAACTGTTATGGAGGAGGCCAAGTCCCACAATAGGATGTAACGCCGAGAAGAAGAAGAAACGTTTAAATAGCCTTTCGCATGCACAAACTGTGTGTGCAAATAGCCACATTAAAAATCATCACAAAGTTTAATAGTTCAAGTATCAATCATGCTGTATATGCGACTTAATCCGTTTACACTCTCAGTCTACCATAGTTGGAGCGACTTTCATAATTAGAGACACTTTTATCAGTAAAATGGCCGCCGGCCGAAATGCAAATGGCTGACAGCTCGGGGCTAGCAGTAAGCGGATCAGAATTCTGATCGTCTTAATAATTTACACTTTAATATCTACCATTTAGTTCACGCTAATCTGTAATTATGTTGGTGGAAAAGCTACGTATTATTATACATTTTATGTTTTGTATTTTATTTGGTACTAGTTATACCCAGCCACGCGTAGCTGTGGCTCAATTTGATTAAATTTAAAATGGTCCCAAATGGTGGATCAATGTTTCCCACCCAAAACCACCGGCCCACACCCAATGGGTTCATCAAATATCAAAATTTCAAAGCATTTGTTTTTTTTTTTTAAGAAGAAGAAGAATAGTGTATAAAACACCCGCGTATTTGAATAGAACGTTGTGTCAAAATTTGAAAGCAATAAGTTTTTTTCCAAAAGAAGACGAATAGTACGAGGGTTGTCAGGAAAATAAGTTTCTCTATTTTTTTCACAATGAAAACCATGTTTATTTACAACGAGCAATACATCATTGGAAAGCTTAGATTTTCAGCTATTTTTCTACATAGTCCCCGTTGACTTCGATGCACCTTTTCATCGGGTCACCATCTTTTTGATTCCCTTGTCATAGAAGCATCCCGCCAGGCCGTGAAGGTAACTCAGATCCTCTTACTTCAGCTCCTCTTCGTTTGCAAAATGCGTTCCACCGAGGTGTTTCTTCAAATCAGGGAAGAGATGGTAGTCGCTCGGGGCCAAGTCCGGACTGTATGGCGGGTGTGGGACGATCTCCCATCTAAATTTCTCAATGAGCGCGGTGGTGAGCATCTTGGGCACCCACCTTGCACAAACCTTAGAATAAATTACAACAACCTCGTATATAACAACACGCGCGTATTCGGATGCGACGTTGTGTCAACATTTCAAAGCAATCGAAATTTTTTTCGAAAAAAGAAGAAGAAGATGGATTTCATTCAAACTACTCTCAAAACCTTCCTGGGACTAATAATAACAATCTGTGATATTTTCAGCGAAATCGGTCCGGTAATTTTCGATAGCTCTATCTATGATATTAAACAACAGTGACTAGTTTGAATCATCCTGTAAAATAAAAATCAGCTTACTAGTGTTCCTTGTGGTAATAAAGAAGGCTGCCTGTGTTTATTCTAACTTAATCATACTAAAGTCTTCCACAGAGGTGGCCACAGTTATTATTTTTTAATTCGGAAACTTTATGTAACGCCACTGACTCAATGTGATTATTAGCATGAAATAAATTTAGAAAATGTTATATTTCGAACATGTCGAAATTAGTTTTGCGTTACCAAATTTGATAATGAAAGAGTAAAATTATCCATAATAATAAAATCTAATATACTCGTATTATTTTACATAATTTTTTAAGAATCAATAAATAAATGAGTATCTTATTTAAATTTAAAAAATACAATAGACTAATTGATTAAGCCGTTTCAAAATTACCTAGGTATTCCCCCTTTTCACTCTCCATTCACATTTCTTGTTCAAATTAAATTTATTGTTATAAAACCATAAAATAAAGCCAAGGTCTCGTTCTTATACTCATAGCAATACGAGTAATAACTTAACTAACTATCTAACTAACCATCACGCCGTCTCCCCGGATGTGTAGGCAGCTCTCTACATTCATACATCTCTCTTTCTCTACATTCATCTATCTTGTCATGCACGCACGTCGATTTCTCCGACTCCTCACGTGACCGCTATTTAATATTTGATTGATTTGATCGTGCCACATTTTCCTGGGTCTTCCTCTATTTCTAGCTCCGTTCACGTCGTTTACATATATACCTTCTTCACCATCTGTCTTCACTCATAATTTCCATGTGTCCAAACCATCTTAATGGCCTTTTCATTATTTTGTTCATAACACTTTCATTCGACCCGCATTCACTTCTTATACTTGCATTTGACACCCTATCATATACAGATTTACCACACATTCGTCTTAGAGATCTCATTTCTATTGCATTTATTCTACTCTCATCTTTCTTTTGCCAGTTCCATGCTTCACTTCTATACATAAGGGTCGGCACAAGAACACCATTATGCACTGCCATCTTAACCTTTTTGGACAAGCTTTTGTTTACGATGACAACTTTAAGTGCACCATTTACTCTGTTGCCTGCCCCAATCCTTCTTTCAATATCCTTCTCCACTCTCCCATCCTTTATAAACATACTTCCTAAATAAACAAATTCATCCACTTGTTCCAGATTTTCATCGCTTACACAAATGTTGCAGACTATCATGTTTCCTTCTTTTTCGGAAATCTAATGGAAATCTAAAAACCTTGGACTTATTCACATTCATCACCAAATCGTATCGCTTGCATACCTCATACATACTAGACACCAGGGCTTGTAGTTCATGCTCGTTGTCTGCAAGTAGCACAGCGTCGTCCGCATACAACAAACAGCGCACTGACACACCGTTCATTTTTGCACCTGCTTCCAACCCTTTCGGCTCTTTCATACACTTGTCCATTTAAAGATTAAACAACCATAGGGACATTACACACCCCTGTTTGACACGTTTATTGATATCAAATAGGCTGTAATATCTCCATTTACTCTGACACTAGCAGTGATTTCCGTGTACAGCGATAATAATAATAATAATAACTTATATGACATTTACATGGTTAGTGTATCGGACGTATGCATATAAATTATTATTTTATTAATATTATTATTGTATTTCATTATTCACAACTGTATTAATTTAAGTTTTAATTTGCTTCTGTCATTTGTTAAAATAAATAAGGTAAGGAGTGGAAGCGCATAGTAACGAAATTGTGTGCAATAAATAAATCGAAATATTTTCGGAATTCATTGGCCGTTGATCGCGCCATTGTTAACAGCCAATCACGAACGCCGTGGTAACAGCAGCTGTGAAGAGAATACTGAAATTCTCAGAAACGAAAAAAACATTGGTAACCGCTATCGCTAATTGTCGCGGAGGCTATATAATTCGGTCGTGTTTGGACTCGGCCCTCACTTTCTTCACTTTCACACACGCGCTCACACGCTGCGCGTAAGGAGGCTTTGCGCTCCTACCTACGTGAAAATTAGTCCTTGTAAGGGATTTGAGCTACTGCCACAATTCTCTTTGCTTCAACTCCTGCACCGATTGCCGTAATATAATAAAACTTGGTTTTATTACCCACAATTATCATCAAGCAATATTCTCCGCTTTTACCATCTACACTACATCGGAGACGATCAGCAGTCAGCGGCCTAAATAAAAATTAATAGTACGGGGGGATCAATCTGTCCCGTACAGTTAGTAAATGTATTTACTTCGATGATCGTCCTAGTAGAAATTCAGATGGTATCAAAATCGGTCAGTAGTAAAAAATGATAAATCGTTGAAATAAATAAAAAAACATTAATCAAAATGAAGTGTTTGAAAATATAATTTAAATTTGAAATCATCTCATTCCATTTTCTATCAGCACGTTTCCGGTAATATGGCGAGGTTGTGCAACAAACGAGATTAGGCAAAGGAGATAAAACAGAGAACTGTATTTTCAATGTCCTGGATATATTTGTATTTGTGGAAATATCACTCCCATGATTTCCCCTGTGTGACCATGCACAGATATTCAAATGACGGTCTATTGTGGTTCGTTTTGTCGAGGGTAACCACACATTAAATCGTATTTTAATTAAGAAATATTATTTTACTTAGGATTCAACCAAAGAATCAATATCGGCCATGTCGGCCATGTGAGGAGTCAGAGAAATCGACGCGCGTGACACGATGTATGAATGTTGAGGAAGCGTGAGAAATATGTCAGGAAATAAAAGTGTGGCAGTCCAATAATATAAAATTTGGTATAAGCCTTAACAAACCATTTGTGATATCAAAATATTTCTTCTTCTTCTTCTTCTTCTTCTCCTTGTAGACCTTTGGTCTGTTCCTGAAATCTGGCTGGCCTCTCTTGGGAGGTTGATTCCCCAACGATCTCTCCATCTTTTCGGTGGTCTTCAAAATATTTGTGATATCAAAATTTGTGATATTGTGATATCAAAATATCACAATACTTTATGCAAGATAGGATAAGGAATACACGAATAAGGGAGATATGCGAGGTCGAGGATGATCGTTAGGTGGGGAAGGAAAGGGAGAAGATACTGGTATGCACACGTGAGGAGAATGGATCCATCCAGACTCCCCTTCATTGTGTTGCACGGCCAGCCCCATGGTAGACGATTCCCGGGCAGACCACAAAAGAGATGGATAGACAGCTGGGAGTCGACTTTGCAGGAGGCCAATTCCTCTTAAGAAGCAGGCCACTAGGCCTACACTAAGAATAATAAAAAGAAGATGAATGCTTTATGCGAAAAATTGCAAAAATTGTTAACGATGAAAACCTTAGAAGCAAGAGATTACCAGGAAGGCTGCAACAGATGGAGAGATGGCTGAACATCATCAACCCAGAACAGCTCACCGTCATAAACAAGTCATACGACCTAAACTAAGAAGAAGAAGAATAAGAATACTTAATTTTTTTTTAAATTGCAGATATGTTTCGGTCCTTCATCTGTGCCCAATTTTTCCCCTTGTATACAGCAGGTTGTTTGAACCCTATTACTGCATATCATTTATTTTAGCTATTTTATTGATTCACATGACATGTGATAGGTATTCAATCCATCGCCATGTCATTGTAACGTGAACTCTACACCAGACCAACGACAGTGTGACAATCACACTGCCATTGCCGGGAATCGAACCCGGGAACTTCGGAATGGAAGTGAGAGCTCTTATCACTATGCTTCGATGGTCGACAACCTTTGTCAACATTTGATCAACCACCCCAAGATAGACGACCCCCGAGCAGACGAGAGATGCTGGGAGTTGACCTCACAGCAGGCCAATCCAATCTTAAGAAACAGGCTACAAAGCCTGCACTGCAAAGAATAAGAAATAAACGAAAAAATATCTTAGTCTATGGTTTCATTAACACAAGGAAAAACTGAAATCAAATGTCACTGATCGTGCCAAATTTCGTTGTGTAATCGGGGCAGACAGCGCAAAGGCTAGGTAATTTTGATCTAAACTCTCATAACACTGAAGACAAATAATCTCCCAACAATCACTATCTATTTTTGAAAAAGTCCTTTTGGTAAGTGGTTTAATTAATTCAATAGTTTACGAATTTTCACTTTGGCATAGCCCTGGTAATACATTGTTAGCTAGCGAATAAATGAATAAAAATCAGGGTGCATATCGCTGCTAGAATGATGTCAAAACAAACAAAAGAAAATGTTCTTGTTTCAATTTCATTTTGTATTCAATCCGTTGCTTTTCAATCATTTTCATCCTACACAAACAAACAAGGTTATATAAACAAATATACCTTATAAAACTTCACATTCAATATTTAAAATAATGTTTTACTCAAAGTATTACTCCGTTTCCCCGGAAGGATATTCAGAGAGAATGAATAACCACACTATCCTATCCTGATTCAATTCTCTAGCTTGTTCCGCATTCATACAGCGAGTCATACACGCACGTCGATTCTTCCCGTTTTTTATATGCCCGACCTTTCAAATTTGATTTTACTGGTGATTTCATATTTTCCTCGAACTTCATCGACTCCGTACTCCATTTATATCTTTAACGTGTACTTTCTTAACCATCATTTCTTCATCGTGATCGATGAAATGTTTTATAATTTTGTTCCGCTCTACATTCCTTCCTGATATCAGCAATTGAAATTCTGTCGTACATAGTTTTATCATACTAAGGGATCTCATCTCTACCGCATTTATTCTGCCCTCATCTTTCATCTGCCAGCTTTATGCTTCGCTTCCATACATAAGGTTTAGAACTAGAATTCCATTGTGAACGGCCATTTTTGCTCTCATTGCTAAAATCATGTTTCCAATAACCGTTATAAAGTTCCATTCACTTTGTTATCCGCACCAACACTTCTTTCGACGTCACTATCCGTTTGGCCATCCGCTGTGAACATGTTACCTATTATAAATACACAAATAAAGACAACTGCTCTAGATTCTTCTCATTAGCATATATGTTATGCCGGTAGGTAGACCAATATCTTTGCTAAATCGTACCACCTCGGAGTTTGACGTATTTTGTGATAGTTTGGCTCATCTGTGGGAAGTACTATCTTTATTAAAATTGTACATTCATTTTATTAATTTGTCATGCATCTTATGTTTCTAGCTCTTTAAGTATTACTTATAATTGTGTTTCTCTTACTTGTATCTTGAGTGTATTGGAAAATATTTCTCTAATGCTTTGGATATATTTAAATAAATAAATTAAATGAAATATAACAAACCGTAAGTGCCATTTATAACCTGATACTTCAAATTTGTTTTAAAAATCAAATTTCGTGTTTTTGATTCATGGCCACAGAAGTGTCAGCAGGCCGAGACTACGGATGGTTGTATGGTGTCGTGGCAGACTGTCAGGCATTGGAGCAGAAAGACGCCTTGCAGAACGAGGTCAAAGCAGCAGGCCTCACTTGGGATAATGTTAGGCATCAGGCATGCGATAGAGTAGGTTGGAGAAGGTTCCTTGAGGCCCTATGCACAACGGAAGTGTGACAGGACAAAAATAAGAAGAAAAAAAGTAACTATTTATCCACATAAAGTATTTTAGATTACCTCATATCAGATTTTTTAAAATATCAAAGTGTGGTTTTGAATAATATGTAGAAATGAAAAACAAAACATGTGACTTTTCCATATTTCCGGAATGACTCTTCACTAGTAGAGGCCGATCAATCATCAAAAATCTTTTAGGCGTAAATTGAAAAAGTTCACTCGAACAGAAAACTTTCGGTTTCCGAAATGTCGGAGAAAGTTTTTTATTCTACTCTAAAATATGTAGTGTAACGAGACTACTTTAACGTAAAAAAGAAGATTCTTTATAACGTCATGGGCGGCGCACACGTAAATTTCTTTTTTTTTTCTCCCGCGCAACAACCCTTGGTGTGTCTCAGCCTCCTCCAAGAAACGAATATCTTGAAGTGTGCGTAACGTTGGTTATTTTACGAGATTAGGTTGTTGGCCTTTCGCCCAACCTAACCTGATTTTCTTCCCATCTACTTCTTAAAAGGCTGCTCTGATCTCCTATTATCTCCGCTGTAGTTTCTATTTAACGTATCGTTAAGTACAAATATTATACTTTTCCTGATCTCTGGTAAGTTTAACCTATCGTTTATATTACCCACATTTTTTTAGATTAATATTTCGAGAACTTGGCCGTGCTGGAGGATGTTGGTGTTTTGTCCCTGATAGATATCTCCAACAGCGACAGCATAGATTGTTTTACCTACCGGCTGCCAGAACCAACCTGCCTCTGGTGACACCGGTGGGAAGAGCAATTAGTCTGCGAGATCGCCGTTTTTCATATTAGTGAGGGTACGTTCAGGAGACAAATACTCTCAACTTTATAAAAAGTATATTGTCTTCCTAATGTTGAACTATCTCTAATGTGTATGAGGAGGTATTATCAATGTATACCTTAAACATTAATGCTGTTTGTAATGTTTTTTGAGTAAATAAACTGATTTGAATTGACTTCATTATAAATATTTTAACGGTAAGGAAGGTAAGATCGTAGGAAAAAGGAAACTGAGAATAATGTGCGAGAAAACGATTTATGATGTAATACAGAATCACGAAATAAAAAAAATGTAAGACAGTTGATTGTATTGTAAATGAAAATAAATAAATATCCCTGAGATGATTTGGACATATGGAACGAATTGATCAGAGAAGAATGATTGATAAGTTGTATACACGCAGTGTGGGTGGAAAGAAAAGCTGTGGACGATCAAGGAAAGCATGGCACGACCAAATTTATAAATGATTAAAAGAATGGTTAAACTCCGCCAGAGAATGATCAAATGCTATGTGTGGTATGTTTTATTGTATGAATGTGAATCGTGGACCTTGAAAGTAAACTCAATAAACAGACTGGAAGCATTTGAAATGTGGCTCCATCGCCAAATGCTCAGAATTCCATGGACAGACATGGTCACCAATGCTGAAGTCCTGAGACGAGCTAGAGTTGACAGGGAAGTGTAATCAATTATCATGGTTTGGAAAATTTCACATCTGGGTCATATACTCTGCGTGATACCCATGCCAACGGAAAGGCAACGTTCACTCCGATCAGTAGAAACAAGTACAAACAACATAGCAATTCCAGTCAGATCCAATAAAGAATGTTTCTATGATCGTGCTTTCAGCGTTGCGGGTCCGTTGGCGTGGAATAGCCTCCATGTTAGTATTAAATATGAAGATAGTGACGTTAAATTTAAGAAACTTCTGAAGACTGCACAGTCATTTCCTAGTGCGCCCTTGGAATAATTGATTTTACAAAACGGCGCACTTTAAATACAAGTCATCAGAATAATAATAATACTGCATGGGGAAAACTACCACCATCTCCAAATTATATTGGAGGGGAAAGTTGAGGGACGCCGAGGGCCCGGTAGGAGACAAATGTCCTGGCTGCGAAACGTGAGGGAGTGGACCAGCATCTAAAGTGTGGAGGAGCTGTTTCGAGCGGTGCAGGACAGGGACAGATTCACCGAGGTGAGTGCTAACGTTGGGGGGACCCGACAGGGCACTTGATGAAGTAGAATAAAAGACGGGATAATCGACCTACTACATATTTTTTTCTTCTATATTCGCCATGGCTTTGTGTTGTGTATTTACATTAGAACAACTTGTTGATAACTTTATATTATCACAACACTTATTAACATCGTATACGGACATGTTTCGGGAAAACAGAATTCCCTTCTTCTGTGTATAGTTGATGAAATTTTAACCTTAATTTAGGTTAATACTGTACACAGAAGAAGGGAAGTCTGTTTTCCCGAAACATGTCCTGTATACGATGTAAATAAGTGTTGTGATAATACAAAGTTATCAACAAGTTGTACTAATAATTTTTTTTATTTAAAATCAATATATATTTTTATGTGAATCCATCTGCCGCCTCTGTCGCGCGCGTATTACAATAACAAAGGGCGTCCCTACATCACAACAAGAACACACTCTAAGATTTTTTTACTTTCGAATGATATCGTAAATCAAAGTGACATAATGTAATGGTACTTGTGTAGAGACTTGCCCTGGTTATTAGGAGCACGAAGGACCTTCGTGCGGACGAACAAACTTGTGTACCAGCTATGATTTATATGGCAAGTTTCTTAAGAAAGTTCCACACTCCGGAGTTAATTTTAACTGCTATACGGACCGGGATCGGTTGGTTCTTTTACAGCTCGAAAAATTGATCATAAATCGTAATTCGTGCTAAAATATTCCTCGCATTGTTTCTCGATTATATTTGTCTTCTTCTCCGGTCTCTCAATCTAATGATTGGTCAGCAGCAAGGCGACACGACGCATCTCCTCTTCCACTACGCTCGGTCTCGGCAACTCTCTTCAACTCCGCATAAGAGGTGCAGCCCATATCTCGGCAAATCTGGTCTAGGTCGTCCTATGCCAATCGGTCCCTCGACCATTCCCTCCAACACATCACGCAGGAAACATTCGTGTCGCAACACATGACCAATCCATTAAGATTAGGTGTAAGCATTAAGCAAAAAATCTTTATTAATGCAATTTACATCTTCGAAAACAAAAAACAATTTACATTTTCGTCTATATTGAGATACAATTAATCCTTATAAAAAAATAATTTACCAACAATTGGTAAAATTCAACATTTATCTACAAGTATTTGTATACATTCAAAATGATATTATAATTAAGTTGAATTTCAAAAAACATAATTGAAACCAACTGATTTTGCGTGTATCGAAGCTTTTAGTCCAATAAAAGAACTAACGATGCATGGGTACAAGCCAAACAAGTTGATTTTAAATAATTAATAATAAAAAATATAACACAAAAGTCCGGATCGTCCATGTCAACATGTGCAACATCGAAAAAAACATTATGTGTTATTACATTATGTGCTAAATAAAAATAAAGGTGGATTCGTGGAACATAAATTAAATAGACAATATGTGCACCATCTAAAAAGAATATTTTGTGTTAAATTATTTTTAATTTGTTATTTTATTTTATATCATTGTATTTTATATTATTTGTTTTAGATTTATTCTGGGTGTTGCACGATCGAAGTGTGCGCAGAAGATGCCTATTGGTGGCGATGAGGTTCGCAACCCATCACACCGCGTCTCCCGCGAAGCGAAAAGAGAAGGGTGAAGTGCCGCATCAGTAAAAGTGTGACAGTCCATTGTTTCTGCCTACCCTTTCGGAGAGACGGCGTGATGATTTGTTAGTTAGTTAGTTAGTTAAAATAAATATATTTTTTTTCATTTGTTATAACGAACTTCTACCGTGAAATTTTGAATACCAAAAAAAAAAGTTTGTCGACTTCAATCAAAAATACCATTCCGTTTTTAAATACAAATTGTTTATTTTGTTTTTATATTTATACATTTAAAGTGTGTTGATGTTCATTTTGTATTTTTTTACCACTTAATTAAGGTATGATTAGATCACTGTAAATAAATTGGAAACTCGTGAACGTCGTATATTTGTAACAAAATGAAGAAATTTGTAATTATAATATTTGGGGTGTGTCTAATCCTCTAGCAAACGATAACACACAAAATCCATCCATGCAGCAAATGAGAAAATTTCGCACTGAGTCTAGACTAAACTAATCCCAAGACTGAGACAAAGATACCAATTTGAATACTAACTGACTTGTTTGGGACGCTCAGCCGAACCACGAGAGACTTAATGTCCCAGATAAGAGATGGGAATCTCCAACATACATTCGATTGTTGAGTGCTGAACTTATTCGAAAAAATATCGAATAAGTTCCTATTTTTGTAATACATAAGATGTTTTTTTCATTGTAGTTTAAAGCAGTCATGGCAAATAATCTTCTTCTAGTGCGTCTAATGCTTGGAATAACCTTGAGGGACAGATTTAGAAACGAAATTATTTGACAACAAACTAAGGTGACTGAGGTGGCTCTGAGGATGGGCGGGCTGAAGTGGCGTTGGGCTGGCCATATCTGTCGGGGAAACGACCGCCAATGGAGTAGACGGGTTCTGGAGTGGAGATCGCGTACAGGATTCCGCAGAGTTGGACGTCCTCCTGCCCGCTGGACTGACGATCTGAAGAGAATTGCTGGACGGGAGCGGCAATGGATAGGGAGCAGTGGCGTGCTTTGGGAGAGGCCTACATTCAGCAGTGGATGACAGACGGCCGATGATGATGAACATTTAACTATACTTTGTCGGAGTTTCAGGTTAAGATTATCGTTGTGAAAGAAGGTTATCATTATACCAAATACAGCACGTGCTATTTAAATTATGCATTTTGTTTTAATACCCAGGTCAAGTAAAGCTCGTGTGATTTTTCTCATTTTTAAATCGTATCTAATTGTTATTCTTCTGCTTTCTTTAATTCTGTGTCCTGTTCACCGGTTACTGAAAAGATTTGAAATAAATTAAAGCTTTTTTACGGTATATCGAATATTTCGATTACTGTATGCCCATCACTAGCTCGACGACTCTATCCTCTGTGGATCGCACAATGCCCAGCGGTTCTGATCACATTTGGTGAAATAGATACGCGGATTCAATGAATATTATACAAGGAGGTGCTGCACAATGCCATGCAAGCATTCGCTTAGCAGGCGGGATCGAGTGCCCGCAAAATGACAGAGAAAACAATTTGTATAATTATCTCTACCATAAAAATACATTTTACCCTTAATGTGAAGACTAGACGTAATGAAAGAGCTGGGCAGAAGAGCGATCATGATTTTATTTCTTTATTACTAGCTGACCCGGCAAACTTGGAACCACCTCAAAATCAATAAATGTTGTGTTAACTTATTAGTTGAATTGAATCCAGTTATTTATTAAGATAAAATGAATTAAGTTCAATAAATATGTAAAAATCAAAATTAATGATTTTTTTATTATTTATACTTAATATAAAATGGAAAACTGGCAAAAGAAGGATGAAAGTAGAATAAATGCAGTAGAAATGAGATCTCTTAGATGTGCGGATACTCTGTGTATGATAGAGTGTCGAATGAAAATATAAGAAGTGAATGCGGTGCGAATGATGGTGTCATGAACAAAATAATGAAAGGATCATTAAGATGGTTTAGATTTATGGAAAGAATGAATGAATAAAGGATGGTAAAAAATTATATGTTAATGATATAAATAGAACCATAAATAGAGGAAGACCGAAGAAAATCAAATCAAAAGATAAAATAAATCAAATATTGAATGTCGGCCATGTGAGGAGTCAGAGAAATCGACGCGCGTGCATGACACGATGTATGAATGTTGAGACCGGCTGACCCGGCGAATTTCTAACCGCCTCAAAATCAATAAATGTTGTGTTAACTTATTAGTTGAATTAAATTCAGTTATTTATCAAGATAAAATGAATTAAGTTATCAAAAACTCTTCATTTTGATTTTTGCATATATATTGATTTATGCAAAAATCAAAATGAAAAGTTTTTGATTGATGGTTGAGGTAGTAGTTTTGTAAAACTCCATATTAATTAATAAAAGTAAACACGATTGTTTAGTGGTTTTACTAGGATTTAAATTATATATTGTAACTAATTTATTTTGCCTTCCGAGGGCATTCTCAAACTGAAAGTATGAGAATGCCCTCGCAAGGAGAAACAGATTTGTCACAATTTATAACTAACTAACTAACTAACTAACCATCACGCCGTCTCCCCGAAAGGGTAGGCAGAAAGAATGGACTGTCTCACTTTTACTGATACGGCACTCCATCCTTCTCTTTTCGCCCCGCGGGAGACGCGGTGTGATGGGTTGCGAACCTCATCGCCACCAATAGGCATCTCTCGCGCACACTTCGATTGTCCAACACCCACAAAATAAATCTAAAACAAATAATATAAAATACAATGATATAAAATAAAATAACAAAATAAAAATAATTTAACACAAAATGTTCTTAGAATTTAACACAAAATCATGTTAGATGGTGCACATATTGTCTATTTAATTTATGTTCCACGAATCCACCGTTTTTTTAATTTAGCACATAATGTAATAACACATAATGTTTTTTCGATGTTGCACGTGTTGACATGGACGATCCGGACTTTTGTGTTTATTTAATTTGTGTTACACGTATCCACCGTTTTTTAATAATTACAATTTATATAATTTATATTAGGTCCTTACATATGAAATTGGCGTTTTGCCGTACTGGCAACTTTGATCTCAAATATCTTCTCTTTGGTTAGGAATTCCAAATTCAAATTTATACAGCTATTTACTCAAGTGTTTGTGTTTTGAAAATTATAATTCATTTGTTTTTTCCTCAATTGTTTTTTTTCTTTGCGTCACTCAGTTTACAAAATGGAAAACTTGAAATATCGCGTTATTTACGAGTACGAGTTCCACAGTGGCACCAGTGCTGCAAAAACGGCTCGAAGGATTAATGATGTGTATGGCGACGGTGCCGCAAAAGAAAACACAGAGCGTTTTTGGTTCCAACGTTTTCGTTCTGGAAATTTCGACCTGCAGAACAAGCCCCGTGGACGGCCGGAGACCAAAGTTGATAATGAACAATTCAAGGCTATTGTGGAAGCGGATCCATCGCAAACCACGTCCGAGTTAGCTGCAGGCTGCGGTGTTAGTGATTAAACTGTTTTAATCCACTTGAAGCAAATTGGGAAGGTGAAAAAGCTTGAAAGGTGGGTACATCACGAATTGAGTGAAGCAAATCAACAAACGCGCGTTGACTGCTGCGTTGCATTACTCACCCGGCACAATAATGAAGGGATTTTGAATCGAATCATTACCTGTGATGAAAAGTGGATCCTGTATGATAATCGGAAGCGCTCATCGCAATGGCTGAACCCTGCCGAACCAGCCAAACCATGCCCCAAGCGAAATTGACTCCAAAAAAGTTACTTGTGAGCGTTTGGTGGACTAGTGCTGGTGTCGTTCACTACAGTTTTCTTAAATCTGGCCAGACGATTACGGCAGATGTCTATTGTCAGCAACTGCAAACCATGATGGAAAAGCTAGCTGCTAAACAACCGAGGCTGGTTAATCGCTCTAGGCCACTGCTGCTTCATGATAACGCTAGACTTTCCACCGTACTCTCCGGACCTTGCCCCAACAGATTACTATTTTTTTCGAAATTTGGATAACTTCTTGCAAGGGAAAAAATTCAACTCCAATGGGGCAGTCCAAACCGACTTCAAAGATTTTATTGATTCCCGTCCGAATGTTTTTTTTAGTAAAGGGATCGATGAACTACCTATGAGATGGCAAAAGTGCATAGATAGCAATGGTACATAGTTTGATTAAATAAATATATTATATTTAAAAAAAAATCAACTTTATGTTCCTCCCATACAAAACGCCAATTTCATATGTAAGGACCTAATATAAATTAAATTCAAGCAAATCCACTAAACAATCGTGTTTACTATGATTAATTATAAGTATTTGAACTACATTGATATGATTGTAATTCACGTGGCAACAAGGGATTTGCTTTATTGAAGCGAATCGAAATGATTCCCGTAGCATTGTTGCACTACTTTCTGTTAAACTACCATATTTGCTGGATGGGATGCACTTGAGTCGATTTTTTCCGATGTTTTAATAGTTATTCTGCTCTTCGGGCGGAGAAAAATCCAACAAATCAAAGATCATCAAAATCGATCCAGCCGTTCTTGAGTTATAAATGGTGTAACTAACACGAATTTGTTTTATATATATAGACCTACTATCTAATCATTACACGATTTCCGCGAATGGATCACCAAACTGTTATATCTTGACATACGTCTCATCCTCAACATTCATGAATCGTGTCATGCATGCACGTCAATTTCTCCGACTCTCCACCTGGTCGACATTTATTATTTAAATAATTTGATCATGGCATACTTTCCGTGTGGGCTGCCAGTTGCTACTTATGGCCTCGAAACTGTGTAACATTGTCCAAACAAAGTGCTGAGAAACTACGAGTGACTCAAAGAGCCATGTTAGGAATGAAACGATACGGTGCCGGTGAGAGAAAAAAAGACAAATGTCACTGACATCATCCACCGGGTGGCGACTATAAAGTGGCAATGAGCAGGTCACGTAGCCAGAAGCTTGGACGAAAAATGGACAAGAAGACTGCTGATTTGGAGATCGTGGACGGTAAAGAGAAATGCAGAGCGACTGAAACTACGATGTAAGGATGACCTGAATAGACGTGTCGGAATAATCTGTATAAGACAGAATGTCGTGGAAAAGAAGGGAGAAGGCCTTTGTCCAACAGTGGACGGGAATTTAATGAAGAAGAAGAATAATTAAACACTTTCATTGGTCTTCCTCTATTTTTTGTTCCGTTAACATATGCTGTCATCACCATTTTTTAAATTAGTTTTTTTCAAGTGTCCAAACCATCTTAATGATCCTTAATAATATTTTATTGTTTATAACACTTTCATTCGCACAACATTCACTTCTTATATGCAATTGACACTATATCATATTAAGATTTATCTAAGAAGTCTCATTTCTACAGAATTTATTCTGCTTTCATTTACTTTTGCCGGGAGACAGTGTGATGGTTAGTTAGTTACTTTTTTAATAAGTTGTTGTTGTTATTTTATGTGTTCTTCTTCTTCTTTCTTCTTTAACAGCCGTTGTCGTCCACTGCTGGACATAGGCTTCCCCCATACTTCTCCATGTCATACGGGGGGTGGTTGGCATTACAACGCCACGCTTTCCAGACGGGTTGGCGAGGTGTCCTTCCACGTTAGCCTATGCATCAATATTATCCACCGAGGTTATTCACACTCGATCTCTAACATTCCGCATAGTTTCCAGGGGAGACCAAAGTCGAGGAGGTGTGGATAGGTACTTGGGATCAGATCAATCCTCCAGCGTAGCATGGACATCACCACGGTTCATATGTGTGTTCACATATATTCACAGCAGCATAACTAAATATAACAGTTTTTTCTAGAGATTGTATTTTGACAAAAAAAATGTTTCAACGATATATCGGTCCTTTGAAATATAATAAAATATTCTCAGTTGAATTGAAAATTTCATTACGTGTGTCGGTAACCGAATTTGTTTTTCCTCTACGTTATGCAGGCAAACAAATAATATGTCTCGCGTAGTTCAGGAAAAGCAATACAGGAATAAAGCGAAAATAGGTTATGATCAGCGAACCGATACCCACCGCGTTCAATAACTCCGGCATATGTACAAAAAACAAAAAAAAAAACTTGTGTTTTTTAGTATGTAATATGCCTTCCGCCCGCGGGTATAGAGAGAAAAACAAAGAGACCGATAGGAGTGAAATGAAAAACAGGTGGAATAAGTAAAAGCCGGAGAGAGATTGGGCAGATTATTCTCGGGAAAATTTTCGAGGGAAGAAAATTTTGAGTCACCAAGAAAGATCCGAAGTACGACGATGACACGTCGAAGAGGCGTAATTTAATAAATGTTGAAAAGTTTTTTCGTTTATATAAAGAATTTTGACAGGTGTAAAAATATTTTTTTCATTTGTTCCAATGACAATTTGAATAATTTCTTCAATATTCTTTTAAAGTTCTTGCTGGTGTTGGTTGGTTTTAAGTGCCTAATTACTGCCAAATAAAAAAGTGGATACGTGGAACATTAATTAAATCATATAACAGCTAATTTAAAAAACGGTGGATACGTGTAACCTAAATTAAATAAACACAAAAGTCCGGATCGTCCATGTCAACATGTGCAACATCAGAAAAACATTATGTGTTATTACATTATGTGCTAAATTTAAAAAACGGTGGATTCGTGGAACATAAATTAAATAGATAAATGTGCACCATCTAAAAATAACATTTGGTATTAAATTGTTTTTATTTTTGTTATTTTATTTTATATCATTGTATTTTATATTATTTGTTTTAGATTTATTTTGTGGATGTTGGAAGATCGAAGTGTGCGCGGGAGATGCCTATTGGTGGCGATGAGGTTCGCAACCCATCACACCGCGTCTCCCGCGGGGCGAAAAGAGAAGGATGGAGTGCCGCATCAGTTAAAGTGTGACAGTCCATTATTTCTGCCTACCCTTTCGGGGAGACGGCGTGATGGTTAGTTAGTTAGTTAGTTTTGAAAAGTTTATATTTATTGAATTTCAAAAACTTTTTTTTTTCAAAGTTACAATCCTGCGGATTTGACTGCAACAACCTTCACTTGTTTCCTCCATTCAGTCCTTCCTCCAGCCAGTCTTTTCATTTCTGTGTAGCTGCCACAGCACATGTCTCTTATCACCTGGTTCTATCAACTGGTTCTATTACCTGCTCTATCACTATTTCTAGTTCTATCACCTGATCACTTAGTTCAATCACTTAGTTCTTTCACTTAGTTCTATCACTTAGTTCTATCACTTAGTTCTATCACTTAGTTCTATCACTTAGTTTTATCACTTAGTTCTATCACTTAGTTCTATCACTTAGTTCTATCACTTAGTTCTATCACTTAGTTCTATCACTTAGTTCTATCACTTAGTTCTATCACTTAGTTCTATCACTTAGTTCTATCACTTAGTTCTATCACTTAGTTCTATCACTTAGTTCTATCACTTAGTTCTTTCACTTAGTTCTATCACTTAGTTCTATCACTTAGTTCTATCACTTAGTTCTATCACTTAGTTCTATCACTTAGTTCTATCACTTAGTTCTA
The DNA here is from genome assembly GCA_022606425.2 of Lepidostoma basale. Classification (NCBI taxonomy): domain Eukaryota; kingdom Metazoa; phylum Arthropoda; class Insecta; order Trichoptera; family Lepidostomatidae; genus Lepidostoma; species Lepidostoma basale. The sequence goes on from JAHDVF020000980.1 coordinate 743,940, forward strand.
TCACTTAGTTCTATCACTTAGTTCTATCACTTAGTTCTATCACTTAGTTCTATCACTTAGTTCTATCACTTAGTTTTATCACTTATGTCTATCACTTAGTTCTATCACTTAATTATATCGCCTGGTTCTATCAGCTGGTTCTATAACCTGGCTCATTATTATGAAGAAGGAATCTGGTCGTCTCCAGGCTCGAACCCAAGTCCCCTTGATCAGAAGCCAAGCGTTCTATCCCCTTAACCATCACCCGATTCCTGAACCGCACATGGAGTCTTCTGATTTTTTTAAAATTTCGGGGTGGTGTAACCCCTTAACCCTTTCCGGTCCTATGTCGAATGACATTCGTCATCGACTCTATTCCAGTGAGTCCTATGTCGAATGTCATTCGACATTTTTCTTCTTCATCAGTTTAGTGTCAAAATAAGAGCATACATATTTTTTTCTCGCTCGTATTTAGTGAAGATAAAAATTTGGATGTATTGTTAACTAACTAACTAACTAACTAACCATCACGCCGTCTCCCCGAAAGGGTAGGCAGAAAAATGGACACACTTTTACTGATGCGGCACTCCATCCTTCTCTTTTCGCCCCGCGGGAGACGCGGTGTGATGGGTTGCGAACCTCATCGCCACCAATAGGCATCTCCCGCGCACACTTCGATCGTCCAACACCCACAAAATACATCTAAAACAAATAATATAAATAAATAAAAATTGTGGATGTATTGTTTTACCCTGTAATTCTGTAAATTTATTGTGGACCTGATGGAACTTTTTTTTTTGGTCCGGAAAGGGTTAAGTGAAAAATCGGATACGCCTTTTTGTGTTTTCGGCCACAGTAAGGCGTAAACAAGTTATGTACAGAGTACGCTATTACTTAAAGTGATCCAAGGATAAAAATCTACGAGACATCGCCTTTAAGCTAATACACGCGCCTTCCCGTAAATCCACGCCCAGCTAATATTACGAATGACGTGTTTTCCACGTGAACATTTTTAAATCTGTATTACTGAGGTGTGTTTTAGTGAGAATTTTACTTTGATGTGAGATTAGTCTTCAGTAACGCCGTCTTTTATAAATTGTATGGTCTACTTTTGTGGGGGGTTTATACAAAAAACTGTTACCACGATGTTTTGTTTTGTTACACCACAAAGGGAAAAATATATAAACATATTTATAGTATAAAATCTCTTACGGTATATTATAATATAATCAACTTTCAAAGGCATTGAGGTGGTTACATAACGAATATTTTCTGGCAATTGACGTTATTATTTTTTTAATATGATTCATTCTACTCTTTCAATAAAAAACTTTGGTTCAGGCATATGGAGCCCATGGATAAATAAAAAATATTAAGAAAGTATACGTTAACGATGTAAAGACGGAGTCAAAGTAGACCGAGGAAAATATGGCATGACCAAATCAATTAAATGTTTAAGGTTGGTCTTGTTTGTTCCGTCCCCGTATGGAACCGAAGCATGGAACTGGCAGAAGAAAGATGAGAACAGATTAAATGTGGTAGAGATGAGGCCCCTTAGACGTATGTGTGGTAGAACGATGCACGACAGAATTTTAAATGCTGATATTAGAAAGGTATGCAGAGCGGAAGAAGGTACGAGTATAATGAATATAATTATGATACGATCGCTACGTTGGTTCGGACTTATGGAGTGCATGGATGGAGAAATAATGGTTAAGAAATTATACGTTAACGATGAAATGGAGTACGGAGTTGAGGTAGACCGAAGAAAACTTGGCTTGACCAAATCAATCAAATTTTAAAGGTTGGTCATGTATAAAGTCGGGTGAATCGACGTGCGTGTATGACTCGTTGTATGTGGAAGAACCTAGAGAATTGTGTCAGGATAGAGTAGTGTGGGGGTCCATTCTCTCTGCCTACCCCTGCGGGGAAACGGGGTCTCGGTTTGTTCCCTCAATCCATAAGTGGTGAGTCCAGGTCATTTAACTGCCGGGAAACATTAATCTATTTTGTCTCTTAGGTATTGACTTGTAACTCAGTTTGGGCTGCGGTGTCTTTGAGTACGTTTATATGAATCTATCCGTACCATAAATTCTCAATCTTTCCTGTACCACCTCACTATTTAAAAAAAAAAATTCGAACACCCCCTTGAAAATTTATAATAGTGATTTTTTTATGAACACTTCATTTTAATCCTAATATTTTTAATATGTCGTCACCTGAGAGTAAGAAGGTTCCAACTGACAAAAGTAAAAAGCTGAGAAAAATGAAGTCAAAGTTTTGTTGGTTTCGGGTGTGTATCTTGGAATAAAAGGGTTTTATTTTATTTAGATTTTTTACCGAGAAACGTGTAAATTTTGTCTGGCAACAGTTGGAATAATAAAATTCTGTGTTTAAATGAATCCTTATTTAGTGAATCGTGTGTTTTAAATGATCAGATGGAACTTGATTCTTTTCGTAACATCAAAATGACGATACTATTACATGTTTTTTTTTAATTGTACGTATAGATAAGGTTAGTAAGAACCCTTTTCACCAAAAAAAGTTAAATGTGAAATTTTGTTAGTTGGAACCCTCTTACTCTCTGTGTAAAAAAAATGATGATGTGTAAAAAAAAATTATTCCAATTAATAAAAAAACGAAATAATATAATTCAAATAGCTTTATCTATTAACCACATAATCACAAAGTTGAAATTAAATATATTTTCTTCTTTTTATTTTTCCTTGTTTCCTATATGGTCAGCTCTCCAGAGTGTTGCTCCTCCTGTGAGGTAGACTCCCAGCTGTCCTTCCATCTTTAAGGAGGTCTTCCACGAGGATGAGTCCCAAAAGGCTGATAATGCAATGCAATATAGGGGAGTCTGGTGGTGTCCATTCTTTGAACATGACCTTACCAGTCCATTTTCGCTGTCTGCTTCATCTTATAATATCCTCAACCTCACATATCTCCCTTATGCTGGTGTTCCTCACGCGATCCCTCAGTGTCTCTTATCTATTAAATAAAAATATTTCTAACATATTTAGATTAATTTTCAAATCAATATTTGATTATTAATATTAAAATATGTACTCAAATGGCTCCCCCCCCCCCGCCTTTGACTTACTCAACGCCCCATTCACTTCTGGATCCACTACGGCCTCCCTGGAAAAATCCAGCATCCACTGGGAGGCGGTACCGCCTCCGTTGGGAATCTATGATCTGTACTATCACCAGTCAGAACGAAAATTTAATTATTTAAAATTCTTAGAACAGGATCAGTAATAAAGGAAAGTTAAATATATTAGGTCCTTACATATGAAATTGGCGTTTTGCCGTACTGGCAACTTTGATCTCAAATATCTTCTCTTTGGTTAGGAATTCCAAATTCAAATTTATACAGCTATTTACTCAAGTATTTGTGTTTCGAAAATTATAATTCATTTGTTTTTTCCTCAATTGTTTTTTTTCTTTGCGTCACTCAGTTTACAAAATGGAAAACTTGAAATATCGCGTTATTTACGAGTACGAGTTCCACCGTGGCACCAGTGCTGCAGAAACGGCTCGAAGGATTAATGATGTGTATGGCGACGGTGCCGCAAAAGAAAACACAGTGCGTTTTTGGTTCCAACGTTTTCGTTCTGGAAATTTCGACCTGCAGAACAAGCCCCGTGGACGGCCGGAGACCAAAGTTGATAATGAAGAATTGAAGGCTATTGTGGAAGCGGATCCACCGCAAACCACGTCCGAGTTAGCTGCAGGCCGCGGCGTTAGTGATAAAACTGTTTTAATCCACTTGAAGCAAATTGGGAAGGCGAAAAAGCTTGAAAGGTGGGTACAACAAACGCGCGTTGACTGCTGCGTTGCATTACTCAACCGGCACAAGAATGAAGGGATTTTGAATCGAATCATTACCTGTGATGAAAAGTGGATCCTGTATGATAATCGGAAGCGCTCATCGCAATGGCTGAACCCTGCCAAATCAGCCAAACCATGCCCCAAGCGAAAATTGACTCCAAAAAAGTTACTTGTGAGCGTTTGGTGGACTAGTGCTGGTGTCGTTCACTACAGCTTTCTTAAATCTGGCCAGACGATTACGGCAGATGTCTATTGTCAGCTACTGCAAACCATGATGGAAAAGCTAGCTGCTAAACAACCGAGGCTGGTTAATCGCTCTAGGCCACTGCTGCTTCATGATAACGCTAGACCACACACTGCACAACAGACGGCTACCAAATTAGAAGAGCTTCAATTGGAATGTCTAAGACATCCACCGTACTCTCCGGACCTTGCCCCAACAGATTACTATTTTTTTCGAAATTTGGATAACTTCTTGCAAGGGAAAAAATTCAACTCCGATGGGGCAGTCCAAACCGACTTCAAAGATTTTATTGATTCCCGTCCGAATGTTTTTTTTAGTAAAGGGATCGATGAACTACCTATGAGATGGCAAAAGTGCATAGATAGCAATGGTACATACTTTGATTAAATAAATATATTATATTTTAAAAAAAATCAACTTTATTTTCCTCCCATACAAAACGCCAATTTCATATGTAAGGACCTAATATATAGAAAGTAAATAATCTTCTACTTCTTCTTGCTACCCTTGTCCCATTTACTCGGGGTTGATCTTCTTGTATAGCGTCTCCAGGACTCTCTGTCCTGGATGGCATCTGGTTCGATCCGATCTGTTTTGAGAGTCCTTAGAAAAAGACCCATCCATGTCAGCTTGGGCCTACCACGTCCTCTGGGTCGCTGGTCCACTTCCATTACCCTCTTTGTAGCATGGTAGGTTGGGCACAGCATGACGTGGCATACCATCTCAGATGGTTCTCCTCAGGGGGGGGACTCCCATAGAAGCCCAGAAGCCCGGCTTGCGTAAGAAATTTTTAATCAAAACCTCTTCTGGCTTACAGAGGTTCAGCTCTTGTGGCTATTTCTCTAACGTCTGATGGGAACATTGTTAGAAGGTGATTTGGTGGGTTAGCCTCTTATATTAGTGGCTTTTCGCAGAATAATTATAATTGATTGGATCAGTTAATTTGGAAAATCACTCCAAAAATATTTCCCGCTGGTTCAAAAATAGTCGAGCTTTGCTGCATTTGTCGCTGGTGGCATTTTCAATGAAGAAATCTCAGCTTTATTACTTTATTATCTACGGTATGGAATGAAAACTTGGCTGAAACAGCCATGAGAATGAGGATGAGAATCTTCTTCTCATCATACTCCTAGCCGAAAAAAAGCTGACGCTGGGACTCGAGAAGCAAAAATTCGTCACAGGCAAGAGCAAAACAATGCCCTGTATATTCCGCTGCAGCAGGTTCTTTACTTTATGGTCCAGAAATCAACAATTCTGTATGAAACGCCGAGAGACTGATGCCAAAATGTAAACTTGAAAATCCTTTTTGACTATCAATAAGATTTTTTTATACAATAACTCTGACGCAGTTCCGATTGAATCGTTAAAACATATAAAATGGTTTTAAAATCAATATGTTTGTATTTTAAAAATATTTTTAATAATTCTACACCAAAATTTAAGTTCTTCATAAAACAAATTAATTTATTTAAAAAAAATACAGCGTTAAATATTCTCCCAAAGATGCAGTTATACAACTTTTCACTATAAGCATTTATTTTTGTTTTTATGTCAGTATTAATATTATATATTTATTTCGGTATGCGAATGACCAACTAACTAACTAACTAACTAATTAATCATCACACCATTTCCCGGAGGGGTAGGCAAAGAGGATGGATCGCCACAATGCTCTGTCCTGGCATACCTCTCGGGCTTCCTCTACATTCATACATCGTATCATGCACGCACATCGATTATTCCGACTTCAATTGTGGCCGCCTTTTAGTAATTGATTAATTTGGTCAAGCCATGTTTTTTTTTTTTTATGTACACAACAGGTCGTTTGGACCCAATTACAGTATACAATTTTATATATTTTAGCTATTATAATAATTCTCGTGACATGTGATAGGTAGCCAATCTATCGCCATTTTATTGTCACGTGAATTCTACACCAGACCAAAGACAGTGTGACAATCACACTGCCATCGCCGGGAATCGAACCCAGGGCCTTCGGCATGGAAGTCAGAGCTCGTAACCACTCTGCCACGAAGGTCGCCCTCGGAAGGTTTTCCTCGGTTGTCCTCGGCTTCTTTTTCTCTTGTGTACAACTGTTTAACCTTTCTACTCTCATCCATTCGTTCCATATGTCCAAACCATCTAATGGGAATGACATATTGATAAACGGTGTAAGTATAAATTACCTTAGCAAAGTGATATATTCATTCTAAAAAGTTTAATAGAAGTTCTAGAAAACATACGTATTCATTCCCATTAATTATTTACAATGGTGTTTTACATCATTGTTCAAGAAACCATAAAATGACTTGGCTAAAATTATTGTGTTCGCGTTATAATCAAAAGCTTACAGTTGCCGTTTGCTTCCATATCTACGCGAATAACTCACCTTCTTCGGGATTATCTAAGAACTCACTTCCTCTAATGTTAATTTAAACTTTGTACATGAACTGACGTAATGAGCAGTGCTTCATAAATGTATCAACACGTAAACATGTTTACCTTCCGTACAAATAACTTGCTTTATTGTATAAGAGCTTACACGTTGTAAGCTCTCGTGAAAATAAAAGACTTAAATCTTAAAAAAAAAACAGCAGATTTTATAATAAAATGGAATGAATGAAGAAAGAATTGTAAATGTTGTTAACGTTATAATATAAGAAATTAAAAAAGGATCCCTTAGATCAGCGGTCGGTAACTTTTTTAACCATTACTTATTTTTTCGTAAGTCGATATTACCCCTTTCCCCCATTTTGAAAAGATGACAATCCGTTTATATTTTAAATAAACATTATTTATTGAATTGATTTACACAGAAAATAACAAAATGTTCTCACACACACACCCGAATTGTTTAAGTTTGTAAAAATACTAAGACGTTTACGAAATAGGAAACTAGAAAAATTTCCTTATTACCCCAAAAAAAAACATTTTTACCCCATTTGGGGTAATTTACCCCGGTTCCCCGACCGCTGCCTTAGATGGTTTGGACATATGGAACAAATGAACGAGAGACGAACGGTTAAAATGTTGTATACAAGCAGTGTGAGTGGTAAGAGAAGCCGTGGAAGATTAAGTAGACATTGCATGACAAAATTAATCAAATACTTTAAGGCGGGCACATTTGAAGTCGGAACATCGACGAGCGTGCATGTAACGATGTATTTAAGTTAGATAGGTATGTCAGGACAGTGCAGTATGGCGATCCATCCTCTCTGCAGGGGTAGGCAGAAAAAATGGATTTCCATACTTTTCTTTCCTGACACATTTCTCTCGATTCCTCAACATTCATATATCGTGTCATGCACGCGCGTCAATTTCTCTGACTCTTCACGTGGCCGACATTCAATATTTGATTTATTTGATCGTGCCATGTTTTCCTCGGTCTTCCCCTATTTCTAGTTCCATTTACATCGTTAACATATATTTTTTTAACCATTATTTGTTCATTCATTCTTTCCATATATCCAAACCATCTTGATGATCCTTTCATTATTTAGTTCATAACACCATCATTCGCACCGCATTCATATTTTTCATTCGACACTCTGTCATACACAGAGTATCCCACATTCGTCTAAGAGATCTCATTTCTTCTGCGTTTATTCTTCTTTCATCGTTTATTTGTCAGATTCATGCTTCGCTTCCATACATGCTGGTCGGTACAAGAACACCATTGTGCACTGCCATTTTAGGTTTTTTGGATAGGTTTTTGTTTGCGATGACAACTTTAAGTGCACCATTCACTTTGTTGCCTGCCCCAACCCTTCTTTCAATATCCCTCTCCACTCGTCCATCTTTTGTAAACATACTACCTAAATACACGAACTCATCTACTTGCTCCAAATCTTCACCATTCACACTAATGTTGCAGACTGTCACGATTTCTTATTTTTCAAAAATCATTATCTTTGACTTATATTAACATTCATCATCAGATCATTTCGCATGCATACCTCATACATACAGTTCACCAGGACTTGTAGTTCATGCTCGATGTCTGCAAGTAGGACAGCGTCATTCACAAACAAGAGACAGCTTACTGCCACTCCGCTCATTTTGGCACCTGTATCCAACCCTTCTAGCTCTTACATACACTCAAGTTTTATTACAATTATTCTTATTCTAGTTTTAACCGGTTTAACTATAAGCGATTTAATTATTATTTCTTTTAAACTATTTCATTTATTGTTTTTTATTACTAATCTTTCCTGGAGCGATACTGCGTTAATATCCCCTTTTCTTGCTATAACTAAGTTTGTCTCAGGTGATTCTTGAAGTACTTGAACTCCCTGGAGATAGAATCAGTCATTGAGTTGTGTGTATTATATATATAAAAAGATATATCTTACCCAGGCAATCGAGTCACCTTCAATTAATTAAGCCAAACAGTGCCCTTGCATTATCTCAAGATTAAGGTTGCCTTAGCTCTGATATTAATTTGGTCAATTTGGCCAGAATGATGCTTAAAGAGCAAAGAAGATATGCGTCAAAATATAGGGTGACGCAAAAGTTGTCATATGATGTCCTTTGGCTGTAATTCTTTTTATGAATGATATATTTTAGTTCTGCTTTTTGGATTGTGTTTATTTGATATCTTATTTTTTTTCCATTAAGTTGAAAAAATGATATCTGCCAAGTGGCCGCCGCCAGAATTGAAGACCATACGGGCCCGATTTATGGCATTTTCCATCACTCTTTCCAGAACTTCCGGCGATAGGTTCTCGCATTCTTGACGTTTATTCTTTTTAGGACTTCAAGAAACCCCACAAAAAGAAGTCTGGAATGGATAAATCGGGCAATCTTGCCGGCCACTGCAAATCACTAAAACAAGGGATTAGGCGACCCGGAAATGCAGCCCTCAGAATATTGGTTGTGGCTCGTGCAGTATGCGCCGTTGTTCCACCCTGTTAGAACCACATATTTTGCGATCCCAATTCATCCAATTGAGGAAGGATTGATCCGTTAAGCATGGCTCTGTAGCGCTCGCCGTTCAGTTGGCCCGCGGCGTTTTCGAAAAAATAAAGCCCGATGACGCCTCCAGCGTAAACACCACACCATGCAGTAACTTTGAGCAGGTGTAAAGTCTCTTCTTGGGTTATAGTGAATTTTCAGTGCCCCAAAAGTAAAAATTCTGCTTATTCACATATCCACAGAGATGGAAATGAGCCTCGTCACTCATGATGATTTTCGATAAAAATTTATCTTCCTCGTGGTTAAGATTCAAGATAGCTTGAGCATAGGTTACACGCAGTGGCAGTCAACGCCTAACAGACGATGCACTGTCTGCACTTTGTAAGGGAACATCTTCAAGTCTTTCACCAAAATTTGATGCTCAATTGCGTGGCACGTCGTCTCGATACTTCGGGGTCCTCTGCAATATCTTCAGCCACAGCCGCGATATTCTCAGCAGAACGGCTACTCCGGGGCTGGCCAGACCTGGCAGCATTTCGTGTAGTTCTATACTCTTCTAGGCGAGCGGATAAATGCCGTAGTGTTTCCCCAGTAGATGTCGGACGACCGGGTATTCTGCGCCTAAATTCACGCCGCGCCAATACCAGAGAGAGAGAGAGAGAGAGAGAGACTGAGAGAAAGAGAGAGAGAGAGAGAGAGAGAGAGAGAGAGAGAGAGAGAGAGAGAGAGTAAGAGAGAGAGATGCCATTGAGAATTTGCGGGACATGTTGCCAGATTGGGTGAGGAAATCGAAAGAAGAATCACAATTGGTAACAAAACATTATTCTCTCTACTACCATCGCTCAAATCAAGAAACGTACACTGGAAAACCAAAATCACCCTGTATACAACAATCATCCGACAAGTAATGACCTATGGGTGTGAGGCGTGGACAATGACGTGGATACTTTTGAGAGAAGGGTGCTGCGCAGAATTCTGGGGCCTGTGAATGACGGTGAAGGCTGGAGAGTGCGGCATAATGACGAGCTGTACAATATTTAAAAAGCTCCCAGTCTCTCCACACAGGTCAGACTGAATAGACTGAGATGGGCCGGTCACATGCAGAGGATGCCGTCATCGCGAACCCCAAAAAGATTGCTGGAGTGGCACCCAGGTGGTAGAAGACCAATTGGACGACCAAGGCTGCGATGGGAGGATGATGTTGGGAGAGATGGAGCAAGATTGTTAAGAGTGTCAGATTGGAGGGTCGAAGCGGAGGACAGGAGGAGTTGGAGGCGAAGAATACTGGAGGCTAAGGCTCGATATGGGCTATAGGGCCATCGAAGAAGAAGAAGATGTTGCCAGGTTGGTAGACGATAGATGGACCAGAAAGGTGGTGGAGTGGAGACCCCGCGGAGATAAAAGAAACATTTTATTTTAACAAATAAAAAAAGTAATCGGAAATTCACCAGGTTTACTTTATTCAATTGGGTCTAATATATTATTATTATTATTATTTGGTATTCAGAGGGTTTCTGCGAATCTGGAAATTTGTTAATTTATGAAGGTAAAGGCTTAAGCTAATTAATTATTGATTTAAAGACATTGTTAAAAGATTATATAATAAACTTTATACCCACTGTCGCATGTTTCGAGGAAAAGAAGAAATACGTTAATGTTATATTTAAAAATGGCATTTTTAAATGGTCTTTAACAAAAAGTGAGGTACTAGTTCAATGGAACCTCTCGTAATTCGCATAACGAGCAAAACTGGAGGGATGGGCAGAAAGAATGGACCGCCACACTGTTCTGTCCTGATATACTTCTCTCGCTTCCTCTACATTCATTCATTTTGTCATGCACGCACGTCGATTTCTCCGACTCCTCACGTGAACAACATTCAATACTTGATTGATTTGATCGTGCCACGTTTTCCGTGGCCTTCCCCTATTTATAGCTCTGTTCACGTCGTTTACATATACCTTCTTCATCATTCTCTCTTCTCTCATTATTTCCATGTGTAAAAACTATCTTAACGACCCTTTCATTATTTTGTTTCAAGTTTTATTATAAATTATGGGACGACATGTTTCGCCTATCTAAGGCATTATGAAATGTTATATTTGATAAAGCCATGGAATGGTGAAACGAATGTTACATTTGATAATGTCTTAGAATGGCGAAACATGTCATTCTTTCAAATTATAATAATACTTCTAGAAAACAGACGTTTTAAATAATTAAATTAAATACTTTTCAATATTTATTTTTATTTTTTCACAGATGGCTAAATGTCTACACTGAGGAGGGGTATATGTGGTTAGAAACATGTTTGTGAAAAGTGCATTAAGTGTAATTAAAATAAAGTTTAAAAAAAAAAACTATTCAAATGAACTTTCATTTATATGTAAACAAATTTATTTATATAGTAATATGTCTGTAAAATTTTACGTATATCGTTGATTAATGAACTGTTCTGATATTCTGTAGCATCTTCGGACAGGATTGATGGGTAATATTATTTCCAGGAAGCTTGCTAAAGGGTCACTTACACTTAAACTACCGGAAGTAGTTACGGAAGACGACCGCTGACCCGGAAAGGCCATAAATAATATCGGCGATAAGGTAAACACGGGCACAGAGCACGGGTCAAGGGACACGTGATCTGTTTAAATTTGGAACGCCGTAAATTTTGAAATTTAAACGTAAAATAAATCCCATGAACTGGATTGTAAAATATTAAATTTAAGTTGCTTATGTTTTTTATTTTTCTTTTGACGATTTAACAACACGATTAAGAATATGGTTGAATTGATTTTATTAAGTCATATTTTCCCGATCTTATTCCATTTTATGTATCGTTCAAGGATTGAATGCAGGTGCCAAAATGAGCGGAGTGTCATTAAGCTCATTAATCTACAAAGCAAACTAGTTCTGCTATCTATAAAATATACATATATATATATATATATATATATATATATATATATATATATATATATATATATATATATATATATATATATATATATATATATATATATATATATATATATATATATATATATATATATATATATATATATATATATATATATATATATATATATATATATATATATATATATATATATATATATATATATATATATATATATATATATATATATATATATATATATATATATATATATATATATATATATATATATATACAAACATCTCTTTATTGGATTTTCAAGACTTATTGAAAAAGTTTGTAGTGTGTAGAAGTTTGGTCCGCGCTTGTCCGCAGATCCCGAGCCGAATGTATGAAAATCCGAAACTATGCTCGTAAGTTGTGGTTGTTCTAAGAAACCACGGATCTCCCAACTCAGCAGACTGCCGGCAGAAACCAGAACCGGACCGCACACGATTCGGAAGGTCAAAGTTTGCAATCTCAAAAGTTTTGGGGTTATTTTTGAAATTCACTCCGACAAATTTATTGATGCAATTTTCAATTAACGAAGTTTGCTTAATACAAATATTTTTTATCGTATAAGCGTTAATTTGTAGTCACAGAATATAACTACACTAATTTAAATACAAAAAAGGATAACATAAAATATTTCTGTTTCTTGAACAACTCCATATCATATAATTCATATGAACGATAATGCCTTTTTTCTAGAAGTTTTATTTTATTTTACTGGATTAACGTGTTTCCCCTTTAAAACATTGATCACATGAAATATATATTTTTTCATTGTCTGCTTAGGTAGGGGGTAAAATTTGGCCTAAATAACGACACATTCAGCATAATAACGCTCAAGAAAGTCAGGCGGTAACTTATATCACGACGGAATACAAAAGCTTGTAGTTCAATATTATTGTATTATTATTATTATTATTATTATTATTATTATTATTGTTATTATTATTATAATTATTATTATAATTATTATTATTATTATTATTATTATTATTATTAATAACATTATTATTATTTTGTTGAACTGCTCTTTACACCATGACAGCAAGGGTATAGATATAATATTGATTCACGTGACATTTATTGTCACGTGAATTCTATTATACACCAGACCAAAGACAGTGTGACAATCATACTGCCATCGCCGGGAATCGAACCGGAACCTTCAGAGTGGATGTCATAGCACTTACCGCTCTGTGTCCTGTCAGGTATCCCCTACGTTGACTGTCACCCTTCTGAGTAGGCCCCCCCGTCCTGGGCAGCTCGGAACAGCTCCTCCACGGTCCTCAGCCCCGTCCACTCTCGGATGTTCCTCAGCCAGGAAACCTGCCTTCTCCGGGAGCACCTCGTCGACCCTCAATCTTACCCTTTAAGATCAGATGAAACAGTGCGTACTTTTCGCCTCTCAGAACATGGCCCAAGTAGGAGACCTTACGGACTTTGATGTTGGTCAGCAACTCTCTTTCAAGTCTGGCTCTATGGATAACGTTTGTGGTGCTGACCATGTCAGTCCAGTTAAATTAATGATAATTTTCGAATTCAGAAAAATTATTTTTAGAGAGATATCTTATATGCTATTTTATTTTTAATTTAAATTTAAAAATTTATGTCCTAATTTTAAAGTCTGATATGTAAATTTAATTTTTTAAAGTCTTTTTGTATACAAAGTATATAAAAAAGAAAAAGACAAATTGTTACAAAAAGTTTATTTTTAAAATCTAAACGGTGGTTACTTAAAAAACACACCTCCTATTAAGACAAGTTATTGTAGATGACAAAGATTCTATAAATCATTGCACACTGCATCCGGTTGCAGTATGCATATTTCTCCTCCATACATCATCCTCCCTGGCGGTCAGTATTCGCGTCACGGCTTTAAGATTACGGTCAACTACGGGAACCAATTCGAAATGGGGCATAAATCCTTCTCGCCCATTTAAAAACTGTAAAGTCTGATTTGGACGTTCCAAGACACTTAGTATCTGAGAGAACACATCTCGAATACGAAGGGAATATTTGATTCGGTGGGTAAACTAAAAGTTTGTTTTATTTAGTAGAAATAAATTTCTCAATTTATTTCTTGATTCTAAATTATACGAGTACAAAGATTATCTTCTTTTTCTTCTTCAAGTGCCCTGTCGGGTCCCCCCAACGTTGGCGATCACCTCGGCGAACCTGTTCCTGTCCTGCGCCGCTCGGAACAGCTCCTCCACACTTCAGATGCCGGTCCACTCCCTCACGTTTCACAGCCAGGACATTTGTCTCCTTCCGGGCCCTCGGCGTCCCTCAACTTTCTCCTCCAATATCAGTTGGAGAAGGTGGTACTTTTCAACATTTTTTTGTACAAAGATTATACTATAAAAAAAATACAGTTTTCTACAAGTTTTATTATAGTTTATGGGGATGACATGTTTCAAGTCTGATCATTCACATTGACGACCGTCGTGGCAGAGTGGTAAGAGCTCTGGCTACCATAACGATGGTCCATGGTTCGATTCCCGACAGTGTGATTGTCACACTGTCTTTGGTCTGATGTACGAGTATGATATTATAGAATTCACGTGACAATAAAATGGCGATAAATAAGCTATATATCACATGTAACGAGAATCAATATAACAGCTAAAATAAATTGTATTCTGTAATTGGGTTCCAGCGACATGTTGTATACAAAAAAATACACAAAAAATACATAAAATAAATCTCCTAGAAAACAGACGTTTTCATTCTAATTAAGTTGTACATGATTAATACGAATGAAAACTTCAGTTTTCTAGAAGTTTTATAATAGTTTATGGGGATGCCAAGTTTCGCCGTTCTAAAGCAAACTTTTGACATTCGATAATGCCTCAGAAAGGCAAAACATGTCATTCTCATAAACTAAAACATAATAAAACTTCTAGAAAACTGGTGTTTTCATTGGTATTATTATACAATTAATATATTACATATTGTTCAAGAAACAATAAAAAAGTAATAAGTAGTTTTGTAACATTCAAATAATCTATTATTACATTTTGGTATTTGAGTTAAGGAAACTTAAAATAAATCAGTAATAATAAGTTATATAATAAAGCAATATGATACAAAATAATTGTCTAAAACAAGTAAAAAAAAATAGTAATAAGTAGAGAAAAAATTAAACTTAAGCAATTTAGAAAAGAGCAATCTTTGAAACTTTTGTAATGGGAAAACATAACTGCCATAAAAATAATAAACCTTATTTTGTTTTTTCCTCAATGTGAAATATCTATGGCAACACAAAATTTGTTTGATATAATAAATTATAATAAATATACCATAGATGACAGGTTTAATAATTGCGTACATTTTTACAATTGGTGGCAATACGATTTTTCGAAACTTGGGAAAAGCCATTTAACTTGTCTTTCTGGACCGACGTTTCGGAGATCGTTGCAGTCTCTATCTTCAGGGTGGTTTTTACATATATGAAAACGACACTTGTTCTTGTGGATATATATCTGAATAACTTGTATTTTTATTTAATAGTATTTTTATGTATTCTTCGTGAACATGTTTTGTAACGTGAACTTTTTTTTATCAGATAATATTTTACACTAAGGAATGATGTCTGCGGTCCAAAATATGTTTGTGAAAACTGTTTTGTAAAAACAATGTTTTTCAAACTAAGTAACAATCACGCCATGTCTCTTAAGGGGCAGGCAGAGATAATGGACCGCTACAATTTCCTAACATAGTTATTTCTTTCTTCTCAATAATTATACATCGTGCCATGCACAAACGTCGGTTTCTCCGACTCCTCACGTGGCTGACTTTAATCCTCACGTGGATGACATCGTGTCATGAACACGCGTCGATTTCTCTGACTTCTCACGTGGTCTACATTCAAGATTTGATTTATTTGATCGTGCCACGTTTTCCTCGGTCTTTCACTATTTCTAGTTCCATTTACACCGTTAACATATACTTTTTTTACCATTCTTTCTTTATTAATTTTTCCATGTGTTCCAACCATCTTAATGATCATTTCATTAATTTGTTTATAGCACCATCATTCGCACCGTATTCACTTCTTATATTTTCATTCGACACTCTATCATACACAGAGTATGCACACATTCGTCTAAGAGATCTCATTTCTACTCCATTTGTTGTATGTACTTAATAAATTTAATAACGCTTGTATTAAATAATAATTTGAATATAAAGTTATGATTCCATGGTTATGGTACGTATGTCGCTAATA
This sequence comes from Lepidostoma basale, assembly GCA_022606425.2. Lineage (NCBI taxonomy): Eukaryota > Metazoa > Arthropoda > Insecta > Trichoptera > Lepidostomatidae > Lepidostoma > Lepidostoma basale. The sequence goes on from JAHDVF020000980.1 coordinate 760,092, forward strand.
ATTATAACTCAGAGATTACTTAAACTCCTCCGGGACTGCAAGATATTGGGGCGATACTGATTTTGCTTAAGGGACGATCTTAACGTTATTTGTCAAAGAGATACAGAATTGGTTTGCAAATATTAATTGGTTGAGTTACTGATGAAGGAACCTCCCCGCAGTTATGTATAATACTTATCATATAAGCAAATGCTGGTATCTGAAGTGTATTATAACACATAATGTATTTCATGCGATGTTATTTCCTCTGTAGATTCACTAATAATAGATATACGATTTTGGATGCAGAATTAGAAAATACGTACCCAGTTTTCGAAGAAAATAATATTTATATTAATATTAATGTCTCTCGGTGGGAATATCCCACCAAATTGTTTTTTGTGTGATACTCCCACCGAGACATTTGCCATTTGCCATTTGCCGTTTGCCGTTTGCCGTTTGCCGTTTGCCGTTTGCCGTTTGCCGTTTGCCGTTTGCCGTTTGCCGTTTGCCGTTTGCCGTTTGCCGTTTGCCGTTTGCCGTTTGCTATTTGCACATAGCAAATTGCATATTGTGAAAATAATTAACTTGTGAAAGTACATAATAATCAAATATTGAAGATTCGTATATTTGTTACAATATTACTATACAAGTACTTTATGTAGTCACCGACAACATTATAGGACATTTCGTGAAATCGTTCCCATTACAGTTTACCAATTTAGTGGGGTGAGATTATTTCGTGTTCAACAGTCCAAAACAGGGCTGATTGGTTGCCATTAAGTGATTCATTCCAAAGTTGGTAGGCTTTTATAGAGGGTGTTAACTTTAACCCTCCCTTCCCTATGATGGGTATATTCTACACGTTTCTTCTAATAACCATCAATATCTCTATAAATATAATAAATACAAGGTTAAGATTTTAGGTATTCCTCCATAATATATTTACGCATTGATTTAAAAAATAATATTAATAATAATCAGAATTTATCGGATACATCGGAGGTATTTTGTAAACATCGGAAACAAACTCGCGTTATACAGTGCTGTGAGTGCGCGACACTATATTCACATCTCACTATTGCATACTTCACTTTGGAAGCGCGAGGAGCTCAATGTTCTCCCTGCAGCCGGCAGTAGCTCTCGGGCTTGCAACCAGAGTGGACCTATGCCCGTTCCGTGAGCGTAGCCAGATGTTTTTTTTTATGTTTTCAGCAAATAAATCTCAATTATTATAATTTTTTACTTCAATTATAATTAATTAAGGGGATTAGCTATGAATGTTCTTATTTTTCCGATATAAAATCGCTAATTTTTGATCGGGTACTGACTACCCAACACCGGAACGCCCGTTTATATTTTAGCGTCGTAAGTAAAAGGTTAACATGGATTTAAATCAACGGTTTTAGAAATTTTACGCCATCCCTAATGTTACCTGAATTTACTAATAATTATATAAAATGAACACATGTCTCTGGATCAAGAGCCAGGTGTTCGTAGAATATAACCCTTGGCGGTTCTTAGCTTCCTCCAAGAAACGTCTCCATTATGTTGAAGAATAAGATTTCTTCTATATTATTGGACTAATTGATTATAATGTTTCAGATCTTCTCTTCATCTGCATTTATTTCATACAAAATCAAGTTAAATCACTTAAATCATTTTTTATTATGTAAAACTTAGATTTTTTTATGTATCGTGTGCAATTTTTAAGGGGGTATTCTAATCTATACCTACGCCCGAATTTTAGGTGTTTTTTCGGGCGCTATAAATTTTTTTTAACGATTATAAATTATTTATTGATATTTCAACAATATAAAAAAGGAAAATTAAAAAAAAATGCAAAATCGAGAAAGATGCAGGCCGTCAAATTGGGAGCTCACACAAAATAGTACGTCCTGGTTGGCAGGATTCCAGTCCTTCCAGTGATTTGAAAAAAAAAAATCTTAAAGAAGAGGAATGAAGTTATCGCACTAAGAAGGAAAATTTTGAAAAAAATAATTTTTCACATATTCTTTTCAAAATTCTATTTTTTTTTTAAATAACAAACAAAATTTTAAAAAAACTTTGTGCGAAATTCAACTAAATCGGTACACTAGAACTTGAGATATGTCAACCGTATCTAAAAAAGTCAGTTTTGGAAAAACGGGTTTTAAGTTAGGAGTCGAGTTTTCCGTGATCTAGTCGTTTAATGCTGTTTTACTTACATTTTCTCATTTAACGAATCTATCCTCATACAATTTTCGACTTTCCAAGAAGTCGATTTCTAATGATTTATCGAGTACAAAAGAGTTTTCATAATGTGGGCTTTTCCCAGGTAATTAGAGTTTGCCTGTCGCCTATAGTTCATATTTCGCGTCCGGACCGATTTAGTCGGTGCGTCACAAAAATAGCTGTTACTTCTAAAATACTCAGAATTTCATAAAATCCTTTAAGGGTTATATTCTAAAGGTCTAATTTTTTTAAATATGCAACAAAAAACATTTTTCAATTTTCTACACTAGAATACCCCCTTAAACAATAAATTAATTAAATGTCCCATACTTAAATTAATGTTCCGTAAAAATATATTTAAAACAATTTGGCAACTTACTCGAACAATATGCTGAACTCGTATAATATAGGATCCTTTATGTGACTTCCAAAAATTCTAAAAGTATTTGATAAATGATTATAATTGTCTAGAAGACGTAAGAAAGGATACACGACTTTTCTAAAAACATTATTTATATGAGAAAACGAATAAATGCCACAATTATTTAATGTTTTTACGGTCGATAAAATTCGTCTCTTTTATACTGTTGTTTTTTTTTATTATTGCCCTTACGAAATTGTACTTTATATCCATTAAATGATTCCGGAAAAAGTTTTTCCAGGAAAAGTTTCTCACTTTAAGATGTTCCGGTCTGGAGATCACTGGATGCTGTGAGCTAAATGGCTGTATCCGTCCTTTTTTGTTTAAGTTAATTACGTTTTCTATACAAAATCTACAATTAAACCATTTTAAGTTGATAAGTTATCGCGCTAATGTACATTGCTGTTAATTTAATCACTTATAGAAAATTATAATTCTTTCCTGAAAGAAGCATACATATTAAGTTATGATGTATAAGTTATTAACTACTCCTAATTATTGTCTTTATTTTCAAATCAAATCAAATCAAATCAGTTTATTTCATCAACAGACATTACAAAATGTATTTTTAAGGCATCTATTGAAAACAGGTAAAATAATATATTATACGAGTATATAGTATACTGCCAGAAACGCATAAGAGATGGTTCAACATTAGGAAGACAGGATACTCTCCAGAATTAAGAGTATTTGCCTTCTGAACGTACTTTCACTAACATGAAAGACGTCGATCTCCGAGGAGACCGCGTTCAGCAGACTAATTGCTCTTCTCACCGGTGTCACCAGAGGCAGATTGGTTCTGGCGGCCGGTAGGTAAAACAATCTGTGCTATCGCTGTTGGCGATATCTATCGGGGACAAAAAGCCGAACACCCTCCAGTACTGCCGAGTTCTCGAAGTATCCCCTAATTAATCTAAAGAAATGGGTAATTATATGTCCATCTCTTCAAAGCTGTAGAGAATTGGTTCCGAGCATTCCCAAAAGAAATGCCGCGGGATAGAGCCAAGGATAGGTACCATACTCCCTCATGTAGAGATACCTCAGAATTTTTTTCTGAACCCTCTCTAGCATAACGGAATATCTCACCTCGTGAGGACTCCATATCACAGAACCACTTTCGAGTCTGCTCCGAACCAATGCGTTGTATAGGACTCTGAGCACATTGGGATCCCTGAAAACTCTGCCGGTCCGGACGATGAAGCCCAACATCTTCAGTGCAGTGCCACAAATCCTCTCAACATGTGCACGAAAAGTCAGCCTATAATCCATATATTTTGACATAATCCGGTGTCGCCAGGCTAGAGGGCATCGACATGGTAATGTTATTTTGTTCCGCCGAGGTTATTCACACTCGATCTCTAACATTTCGCATAGTTTCCAGGGGAGACCAAAGTCGAGGAGGTGTGGATAGGTACTTGGGATCAGATCCATCCTCCAGCGTAGCTTAGTAAGTAAATAAGTAAGTGTGAAATAATGCCAAAGATACATTATTTATACTTACTATTGTATATTTTAAAAATAATAATTAAATAAAACGATGTTTTTTAACTACTTCCACTTTTGTCTTTATTTAGACAGCGACCGGTTTCGCCAGGCTCGTTGGCATCGACAGTCCTTTATATAGTCCTTTATATACATACATATCAGGGGTGGTAAACATGATTCTATACAAAAATAATCTTCAAATATTTATATAAAATTTTCTGAATTTAAATATTGGTATTACAGGTATTCTTAGAGGTTCGTATTTAATACAATGGATTTTGAATTTTATTATCGCTTACATATTCATATATAATGTTTGAAAAAATGGTAATTTTGTTTTCATTATTACTGAATTTAAATATTATATGTCATAGTTCTTGGTCCGTAAGGTTGGCATCGCCTTATTCGGTTTTCCCCATCCATATAGCTGCTAATAGGGTCTGGAATCAAACAAAACACATTTTGGGCAGTAATCGATTCCAGGAATATTTTTTATTTATTTATATTGGGTATAGCAACGGGGAGTGAACAAACAGTAGTTGGTCATTGAGAACTACTTGGTCAGGGGTATTGTATTTCAGCCTATTTATTTCTAGAATTTCTAATTTGTCTAGTTTTTGACTTTTTGGGCATTTATGTAAGATTTTAGCGTTTTCGGATGGGTTAAATATGTGATTGTTTTCAATAAGGTGGTTAGCAAAATTGGAGTTCGTTTTATTATTTCTCCAACTTTGTACATGTTTCCCGATTCTAGTTTTGATAGTCTTTCTAGTATTTTCTAGTATATTTTTTATGCCAGATTTTTGATAAATGGACTTATAAAAATTGGTTTAAATATGATTCATCGCAGTTTGATAAACTTTTCACTATATATCCATTGATATCAATCAAGCTGATATCGGTAAAAGCCTATTTTTCTTATATCTAATTGATACAAATGTCTTTTATCTCTTCAATGAAATCCCTCGCCTGATGCACGATGAAATATTACTTCTGATTTCTAGTTGGGCTCACACAAAATACGAGTAATGTATCCCAAAAGCACAGCATGTGAATGGATTCCGGGATATGTTAGTCCCTAGACGCTGAGTTGTAAAACTGTTACTATATGCATATCCCATAGCAAGAGTTACATATTCGTATACATTTTCATTATGCATAAAACATAATTTACGATATGCAGTTAGTTTCACTAAGCTAAATGGTGGATCTCTCGTGAAATGAAATTCATGCATTTTTCCCACCCATTCAAAACTAACTATACTAGAGCCGCTCAGAAGTGAGTCTTGGAGCCATAAATCATTTCCCTATGTCTATCTCGCTTGCACTTACGGGCCTTATGGAGCGGTTTAGGGATGGGCGTAACAATAAAATAAATATATCGATAAGTAACGTTTATTATCGTATCTTGTTCATAAACTTTAACGAGTTAACAAAGTTTTGATATTAAACTTTATTTATGGGTTTTACGTGCGTTTAAATTAGTATGAAATTAGTGACTACCAGATACTAAATTAAATACCAGTAAAAACAGAAAAATTGTTTAATTTTAAAATTTGTATACCGTATGTCTATAAACCCAGAAAGAAAGTTAAGTATAAAAAACAAAGTAGATCATATTGTGGCCCTTAAAAGAGCCGTTTATATTACAAAAAAATGTATCAATCCTCATCGGAGTCTTCTTCATCAGTGATCGACGATTATAACTGAGGGCTCTTCAAGTATATTTAGGAATGCGGAAAACCATGCCATATATGTATCGCCATCCATTTCTGTGTGATAATCAGCATCCTTCGATTTTACCGCTTTAAATATTAGCTTCGCTTCTGGAACAAAGCCAGTCCTTGCGGAACCAGCATGGCAAACTATCAATCTTTGACCTTTTCCTACAGGCTGATTCTTGAAACCTCCTTCATCGTTGCTTCCAAGCCACATACGCTTTCTTGAATGGTTTTGATTAATCCATGTTTCATCCAGATAGAAACGCGGCCGCTGATCGTTAGTTCTTCTAAGTAAATCAAATTTCCTTAAAAAGTCCATTCTGGCACAAACAATATCTGTTCTTTCCATTAAATATTTACGTCCTTCGGCATTTTTCTTATACTTGAACCCAATCTCCTTCATGAGTGTTCTCATCCAAGTTTTTCCGCATTTAAAATCAGGTAATTGCCCTCGGTATTTTTCTAATATTTTCGCCACGGACGGATACTCTCCACTATCATAAAATGAACCTACAGTCCGCTTCAATACACTTTTATCAAAATCGTCAATATTGGTGACAGTTTCTTGTTTCTTAAAATTTGCTCTTGGTGTACAGGGGCTGCTTGATTGCAATAATTCAGTCTTTATTCGGTCCACTGTCACTCTACTCACACCACAAATAAACGCGGCCATTTCACGTGGTTTGTTGAAATTAAGAGAAGCTATTTTATTCGGATCACTTTTCAATTCATTGACAAACAAGAATACGTTGTGAATCACTGTTCGAGTTTGAGGGCTAATATCGCCATGTAATTTCTTCAAATCAATGTTGGAAAATAAAGTATCCATAGTGCGTAACGAGTGGTGACACACGAATGAATTCATTTAATTGCAGTAAACACATTTATAACAAAAAAGCACTGCATTCGGTAAAAACCAATCATTAGTGACTCATCGTACATATCATAACGTACATATCATTACAAAATCATTATAGTGACTCATCGACACCACGAGAGCAGGTAGCCGTATACCGATAACAGTCCTGGGGCTTCCCATCCCTATTTCTATTGACATTTATGGCCCCACGACTCCGTTTAAAACGGCTGTAGTATAACTAACTAACCATCACGCCGTCTCCCCGAAGGGGTAGGCAAAAAGAATGGACTGCCACACTTTTCTTTCCTGACATATTTCTCTCGCTTCCTCAACATTCATACTAACAACATCATCCTCAACATTCATACTCTGAAATAATAGAGGAATGTAAGCCAGATGACTGCATCATGCATAAAATTAAAAAAAAAAGGATCCCTGAGATGGTTTGGACATATGGAACGAATAGATGTGAGTAGAATGGTTAAAATGTTATACACAAGTAGCGTGAGTGGAAAAAGAAGCAAATGACGACCGAGGAAACATGGTATGATCAAATTAATCAATTACTAAAAGGCGGTCACTTTCGAAGTGTAGAGGAAGCCTGAGAGGTATGCCAGGACAGAGTATTGTGGCGATACATCCTCTCTGCCTACCGCTCCGGGGAAATGGCGTGATGGTAAGTAAGTTAGTTAGTTTTTTTAATTTAATACAAACAAATGATTTTACTGAAATCTCTTGATGGAAGTTAATTTGAAATAATAATTAAATAAAACGAAGTTCTTTAACTACTTCCACTTTTCTCTTTATTTCGACAGCGATTGGTTTCCCCAGGCTTGCTGGCATCGACAGACTGGTGACACTATTGCAAACTGAGTTCTTTATATACATACAGATCAGGGGTGGTAAATATGATTCTATACAAAAATAATCTTAAAATAATTATATAAAATTTACTGAATTTAAATATTGGTGTTAAAGTTAATAAAGAGGATTGGTATTCATAGATTGGATTTAAAATTTTATTATAGTTGACAAATTTACATAACGTTTGAAAAATTGATGAAATATAATTTGTTATATATCTTGGTCCATTAGTCCATATTTGAGCTGCAAAGGTCTGGAATCATAACAATTCAATTATTTGGCAATTATCGATTCTAGGAATATTTTTATTTATTTATAATGGGTATAACTAAGGTGAAATTTATAATTTGTTTAAACATCACTTTATTTTTTAACAACTAACCGGTTTCGCTTCGGAGTTTGGTCAGGGTTACAAAAGACACCGTGACACCCTTAATTAAGTGGTGTAAAAACAAATTTAAAATGTATTAATATTATATTTAATAATTCCACACCACAAATTAACGGAAAACGAAGTGTCAGGAGAAGGAAGAAAACTCTGCTAGAAAAATTTCGACAGTGGTAAAGTTGCAGCACAACATCCGGAGTCAAAATAACTATGATGGAGACTGCAACGATCTCCGAAACGTCGGTCGAGAAGGAGTTACCCAGACCACACGGTGTTACCCAAAAACACAACAAACATATAACTATGATGTTGTCTAACCTTCCATAGTAGAGTAACAAAACGAAGAAAGGAACAAAACTAACTAACCACCAAGCCGTCTCCCGGGAGATGCCTTGATGGTCAGTTAATTAGTTAGTTAAATTTCAATAATTGAGGGCTGATCATTACAAAGGGTCATTAAGATGATTTGGACATATGAAAAGAATGAATGATAAAGTATGATGTAAGTATATAATATCGAAAAACAAGTATATGAGAACTGACAGTAAGGTCAGACAATATAAAACCTGCGTAAGGCCTATACTGACATATACCATTGAGACCAAAGCGGATACCACAAGAACGAAGGCTAATGTACGGTGGCAGAGATGAGGACGCTGAGGATGATAGCAGGAAGGACTATTCGAGATAGGGTGAGAAACACGGCTATCCGCGAGATCTGCAAGGGGGAGGATGTCGTGAGATGGGGCAGACAACGCAGAAGATACTGGAATGCCCACGAGCAGAAAATGTATCCCACTAGAATCCCACACGCTGTGACGCATCAGATTCCTGCCGGCTGCCGTCCCGGAAGACCGCCGAAGAGATGGAGAGATAGTTGGGAGTCAACCTCCCAAGAGAAGCCAGCCTGATTTCAGGAACAGAAGGAGAAAAAGAAGAAGAAGAAGAAATAAGTATGTGTTTACGATGAAATAAGATAGAGAAGATGACCGAGGAAGACGTGGCATGATGAAATCATTCGAATGTTAACAGTTGGCCAATTATAAAACATGTGTTTTTGATCACATCATCATCATCAGCCGTCTGTCATCCACTGCCTTAATATAGGCCTCTCACAAAGCACGCCACCGCTCCCTATCCATTGCCGCTTTCATCCATCCATGTCCAGCAATCCTCTTCAGATCGTCGGGTCCAAACGGGAATAGGGACGTCCAACTCTGCGGAATCCTGTCCGCGGTCTCAATTCCAGAACCCGTCTCCCCCATCGGCCGTCGGTTATCCGACAGCCATGGCCAGCCCATCGCGATTTCAGCCTGCCCATCCTCAGAGCCACCTCAGTCATCTTGGTGATCACAGTTGGTGTTAAATGCAAAGTGATCGAATAAAATTGTATAGTTCAAACATCATCCTAAATACGTCATCCGTGCTACCTACATGATATTAATTTGTTACAGTTTTTCTCCTTTCTGTGATTTATGTTTATTATTTCAATTATTATTAAAACCATATGTATTGTTTCTTGAAAAATGATGTTAAACTCCATATTAAATAATTAATACGAATGAAAACGTCGGTTTTATAGAAGTTTTATTATAATTAATGTGAATGACATGACAAGGCCATTTGATAATACCTGAGACATGCGATACACGGTATTCTAAAACTTCTAAAAAACAGACTTTTTAATTCGTATTAATTATTTAATGTGAAGTTTTATATCATTCTTCAAGAAACAATAAATTCATATTTTTCTTCTATATTCGCCTTCACTTTGTGTTGTGGATTCATACGTTTATTTGAATAAATATAATTACATTCGTTGTTAGTATTACAACACTTTATTTCACTTAACAAAGACATGTTTGGGTTATAACATAACATTTATCAATGTACTCCATTTTCATAATAAAATAAAACAGAGTAATCGCTTATATACTAAAAGGGTGGAGTTAGTAATTGAAAATATGTATAAAGTGGAGAGGGTATAATTGGGATAGAGAAGAGGGGAGATGTAACGAGAACATTTCTAACATGAGAATTATTTTTCGACAAAAACAAGTTCATGTCAACGAGGTTATGTTTAAATCGTACACGTGTAGCAAACTATAAAAATAGCGAATCTGTAGAAGTTTTTGTATCCTTTGTTATATCAAAGAAAATATCATGTTCGAAAGTTATTTCTGCTCATGTATTATTTATGACGAGGCTAGCTGTCACGCTGCACTGTTTGTTTTGTGAAATCTGGCTGTCCGCGAGATCCGACCTTCTTCAAAAATTCTTTGCCGAGAAACGCTCTCGGGTATCGGAGAGTGGTGTATTACTTATTTTTCTATTACGAGCTAGACGTGTTACAAAAAACAGGGTGGAGACAGCCGTGACAGCCAGTGAACGGGGGTGGAGAGGGTAGGAGCATTTTTAAAATAAGAATAATAAATGTACAAGATCGTTGGAAGCAATCATTTTGTGGGAAAACATTTTGTAGATATACTAAAAAACTTTTATAGTAGATAAATAATTTTCTTCTCTTTGTTTCTCACTTATCGGAGGTTGGATACAAGAGGTTACTCACCGCTTACCCGAAGCTATTACAGGACGCAACGGCGCTCTTTCATCAGGTTCTTTCACCGTTTATGCGGGACTTACGTTAATTGGGGAATGCAACATTCCAACAAAAGAAAGAGAGACTCCAGACTACTTTTAATCTATTTGTATTTTTCTTTTTTATTTACTTTATATATAAAACACTAACTTTATGACATGTTTCGGACAACCGGTCCTTCTTCAGTGATACTTATTTAAAATATTATAAAATTGTTTACAAATTTTTGACAGATGTTTTAAAGATTTATTTTGGAACGTTTATGCTTTTTTTTATAACAAATAGGTATTATGAATCAATTTTATATTTAAATAATAATTTTAAGTTCTTATTGGGGTTCAAGTAATTTACTTACAACAAAGGAAAGAAATCAAAGAACCTTGCCAACCACCTCATTGAAAAATATCATTCATTTAATAAAGATTATGGGGTTGAAATTTTGCATGTTAATAATAAAAATTTATCTTTGAGCAATCTCGGAAGATTGCTTTGAGCAATCTCTATGGAGAATCTTTGGTCTTACGCATGCTTAATTGATTCTCATCTTACTTTTAATGGCCATGTCTTTGTTTTTCCATATTGTGGATTTTAGAGCGCCATAGATTGCAGCTGCTTTGTTTACTTGGGCTTGTATTTCTACTATTTATTCATGTACGAGTATACAAAATAATTCGTTATTATTTTACCCTAAATATATATATTTTTTTAAATATTCATGTTAGGTACAATGCTTAACGTGAGTCTCTGAGACAAAATAAGAAATGAGACACCAAACAAAAGCTGCCGACATCATGGATCGTACCTACAGTTAAATTAAAGTGGTAGTGAGCTGGACATATAGCTAGACTGAATAGTACCAGATGGACATCCAGAATATTCAAATGGAGGCCTTGGACAAAGAAAAGAAGTGTCAAGAGGCCACCTAAGAGATGGGCTGACGACATTGCCTGAATAGCTGGAACGACCTACATGCAGAAGGGACAAGACAAAAACGAGTGGAGGAAAATAGAAAAGGACTATATCTAGACCTTAAACTTAGAATACTCCTCATCAAGACCTATGTATGAAGTATCTTGATGTACGGTTGCGAGACATGCTGCCTATCCGAAAAAGATAAGTGGAGACTAGAGGCTTTTGAAATTTGGTCCTATAGAAGACTATTAGAAATTTCCTGGAGAGACCACATCACGAATGAGGAAGTTCTTCAAGGAATCGAAGGAGGAAGGCACCTGCTCAGGACCTTGTCCGAAAGGCGTGCAAGATGAATCGGCCATGTAATACGTCAAGAAGGTCTCTTGCATGCCATAATTGAGGGTATGACCGAGGGGACAAACTCTAGGGGACGCCCACGCCGAGAGTACCTGGAGGACCTGTTAGTGGACGTGCGCTGCTCATCATATGCAGATTTCAAAAGAGCCGCACAAGATAGGGAAGAATGGAAGAGAATAATAGAAGAAATTGCTGCAAACCAATCCCAGTTTGAAACTTTCTAACTAATATCTAGCATTGGAGGTAAGAAGGTTGAAGAAAAATACCGAAAAAATATTGAACCAAGTTTGTATATTTATTATAAACAGAGGTGAAATATTATTATCCACCACATAGAGTCCTTTTGAGTCAATGTAAAAATATTTCTTTCCCGTATGTTAAACGCAGGATATCTGATAAAAAGGGTAAAGCCAAAGAGACGTCAAAAGAATTTCACATTGAATAGTACGTTATATTATCTGCATTCTGCGACCAGAAGGAGACTTGCTCTATTTTCTTTTTCTTGCTTGTAGAATGAATGTTGATATGAGAAGAATGCTTTTAAAGGAATATGCCAAGATACAACGAAGCATTCACTTTAAAAAGGTACCATGTGCAAATTTGTCTAACATTTATTTTTTCAAATTAGTGAAACCTCTTTCTTACGAGAGTTCTAATAAAATACGCGAATGATAAAGCTTCCTACCTTCATCCATCACTACAACGCGTAGTGCGCTATTTACCCATGCGCTCCATATGTCCGAATCAACGCCAACGCAGTATATATAGTACGATCCTTAATTTTCCATAATTTTGTTCATAATACCTTCTTTCGCTCTACATTCCTATCTAATATCAGAATTTGAGATTCTATCGTATATCGTTCTACCACACATACGTCATACATAAGGACCTCATCTCTATGTACTTCATTAATTCTGCTCTCATCCTTCTTCTGCCAGTTCCATGCTTTGCATCCATACATAATGGTTGGGACCAGAACTCATTTGCGAACGGCCGTTTTCGCTTTCGTTGATGAATTCTTGTTTCCAATAACTGTTTTAATTCAGTAATTCAGTTTCCAATAACTACTCGTATTTTTTAATTCTTGTTTCCAATAACTTCATTATTTGAAACAATGTGCGAATCCTTCAATACAACATTTATTGTAATACGCAGCGAACATACATTAAACTTAACGGATAATTACCATACACCCATACGTAGAGATACCCTAATTTATTTTCTGAACCCTCTCCAGCATAACGGAATTTCTCGCCTCGTTAGTACTCCATATCACAGAACCACTTTCGAGTCTGTTTCGAACCAACGCACAAATTTAAAGAAACAATAAATATGTTATTCTACTTAATTAATTTTAAAGAAATATAAAATTTTTTCATTATTTTAAAATCGTACAAAAGTTTCCTCGGCTCCTTCATGATTATATTCCTTCAATTTATTTCCTTCTGCGTTTTCCTTGAATCCATAGTCGACGGTTCGAGGATATGCGAGAGTATGTTTGTAAATAATATGTAAATTTCTTTGTGTTTTAATCTCTGTGTACTTACCTTTTTCTCGTTTGGGGACATTAAATATATTTTATTTTAACGGATGCCTGGGAAATGTATATTCTGTGAATATATCATATGTATTTAAAAAATTAAACGTGGTATAAAATAAATATTTGATATTATGTTACTAAATCCAATAACACCAGAATTTATTAAACCAATTTAACATTATAAATTATGTTTTTTTAGAGGTATCTTCTTCTTCTTTCTGTGTCCTGTCAGGTCTCTCTAGCGTTGACTATCACCCTTGAGTAAGGCTCATAGTGATGACCTGGGGAAAAATATCCAGAGTGGTATGCCCTTGCCTTCTCTGGAGGATTTTCTGTCGGGGTTACCTTCCCTTAGCTGGGTGTATCCAGTTTTGTGGCGTTGGAAGCTCGCCATTCGTCCTCTCTCTATCTGCTATGGCACGAAGTAGTATGTGTCACATTACCCGGGGTTCGCGGGGTCTTTAAAAGACCTCTCGTGGACGCTAAAGAGTTGGACTTGATAGTAGTGTTGCTGTTGTAAATGCAACATGGCGCCTTACGACATTTTGTAAAGGCATACTTTCCAGCAAAGCATACCCCATCGTAGCCCTACTACCTTTTTGAACCCTTGAGAGGTTTACAAATTCAAAATGAAAAAAAAAACACATTAAAATAATGTTTTAATGTCGATGATATTGGTTTTATTTAATAGATAATTTTATGGCAATATTGTTTAAATGGCGACTCTAAAATGCAATGGGCAGGTCACGTAGCCAGAAGCTCAGATGAAAAGTGGACAAAAAGACTGCTGACTTGGAGACCATGGACGGCGAAGAGAAGTGCTGGGCGACCGCAACTACGGTGGAATGATGATCTAAAAAGACACGTCGGAATAACCTGGATGCAGTCTGCACAGGACAGAATGACATGGAAGCAAATGGAGGAGGCCTTTGTCCAGGAGTGGACGGGAATATGCTGAGGAAGAAGAAGAAGAAAAATGAGAAGATTGTTTAAATATAATTTCGGGCATATGAGCGCCACGGCTAGCTCAAATGAAGCGCAATCGTGAAGTCCAATTTCCTACAACTTTATCAAGCAACTGAGACCGTATATCGGCAATTACACGGCGAATATTGACTTCCAAATGGTCCAACATCTCTGGTTTATCTGCAACATTCAACTTGGTTGGATGTTTTTATTTATTTATTTTGATATTGATTTTTAACAATAAGACAATAACTAATAAATAAGTTAACTTAAAAATAAATAAAAAGACGTATAATTCATGATGTTGATGAGCTCTGACCACTCTGCCACGAAGGACGACAATTTCTCCGACTCCTAACATGACCGGCATTTAATACATATGATTCATCCCTTTTATTTTGTTTTATTTTATATTACATAAAAGGCTTTAAGGCCTTTTACTTTAGTCAGAATTAGTAATTGAAAAATTGTAAAAGTGAAGTAGGTAACTGTAAAATGTCAACATGTTTTTTATGCCCTGAAAATGTAAAACAATAGCAACTGCAAATTTTAAAGGTAAAGATAATTGAAATTATTTGTTTATGTGTTTAATTAATAAAAGATGGTATAATACACCTATAAACCGAAAATCATTGTTTTATTTTTTTTAAAAAGTCTACATAGATGGCTGATTGAAACTGACTCGTGAAGATAGATATGGATTTTGAAGTATATATACATCTTCCAAAATTTGTCATGCATGATTATAATAACAAAGGTGGAATGGGGAATGTTGTAATTACATAAAGCGTGCGCTTAACCCAACCAATGACAGGTCATAAGTCCTGTAAACACCTTGATCATCTATGTTCAGTTTCCAGTTTGCGTCTTCGTCTCTATTGAGATACAATTAAAATTTGAAAAAAAAGTTTTTCCAAGCGATGTGAAATTGATATTTAAACTCCCATATCTCCAAACTGTATATTTGCACTTACGTCGGTTTTACACTCACGGTGCGATATGATTGATTTGATCTCGCTACGTTTTCCTCGGTTTTGCTGTATTTTTAGTTCTGTTCGCGCAGTTTTCATATACTTTCTTCATATTCATTCATCACATGTGTCCAAACCATCCAATGACCATTTCATTATTTTTATCATAACGCCTTCAATAATTAATTATTAATACAATCAGAGATTTAAATATGAAAGGCAACTCCATAATTAGATGCGATTATGAACTAAGTAAAACAATCCCTTTACTGACAGGTATACGACAAGGAGACAACGTAAGGCCCTTTTCTGTTTAATATGATAATGAACGAAGTTATTACTATTATTTTGTTGAATCGCTCTTTACATCATGACAGCATAGTCAAATCGATGTAAAGGGTATTATAGCTATCATAGTGATTCTCATGACATGTGATAGGTAGCAAATCTATCGCTATTTTATTGTCACGTGAATTTTACACCAGACCAAAGACAATGTGACAATCATACTGCCCTCGCCGGGAATCAAACCTGGAACCTTCGGGGTGGCAGTCAATGCACTTACCACTCGGTCACGAAGGTCGTCATTGTAGAGGAGACACAATCGCTACAACTGGGATATAGGGTGGGAGAGCGAATCGGCAATGTAGTCTGTTGTGCAGACGATGCTATAATCATAGCTGAAAAAAAAAATGACTTACAAAAAATTCTAGACAGACTACATCATGCCTGTAAGAAATACAACATGACGATCTCTATCGAAAAAACAAAATTTATGACCTTTTCTAAAACACCCAAAACATGTAACCCATAAAACATGTCAGGACCTTTAAGTATCTAGGCATAGACCTGGTGGGAGGAGCTGATGTGCGGTAAGAAATACAAGCCCAAGTGAATAAGGCAGCTGCTATGGAAAACAAAGCTATCGAAAAACAAAGACATGGACATTAAGAGTAAGATGAGAATCTATAAAGCATGCATAAGACCAATCATAGCATATGGCGTCAAATCAAAGGCAGACACAGAAAGGACCAAACAAGTTTTGAGGACTTCCGAAATGAAGACACTGAGGACGATAGCAGGCAAGACATTGAGAGATCGCGTGAGAAACACCAGAATAGAGAGATATGAGAGGTTGACGATATTATAAGATGGAGCAGACAGCGAAAAAGAGACTGGTACGATCATTTTCAAATAATGGACACCACCAGACTCCCCTATATTGCATTGCATAATCAGCCTCATGGGACTCGTCCTCGTGGAAGACCTCCTAAAATATAGACAGCTGGGGATCTACCTCACAGGAGGAGCAACACATTGGAGAACAGACCACATAGGTCTACAACAAGGAAGAAAAAGAAGAAGCTTTAATTAATGAGTTATACGAGTATAACGTAAAATGGTGACTTCACATATGCAGACGTTCTTCTGTTATTTGCCAGTCTCTTAGCCCGTAAGTAGACTATGGCTTACAAGATGTTTGATAAAACTATTTGAAAAGTTTAAATTGAGTTGCGGAGTACGTAAACTCCACTTGCATTGTTTATACTGGGTGCATTCCCAAAATGGCGTCCCGCTTCTGTCGTGGCTTGTGGTTAGTTTATTTGCATGTTTTAAACTTTGCCATATCTTTAACTGCCTTCCCGCATTCGAGACAAGCGCATATTTTCTCCGCGTTTCGTTATTTTATCAGCACAGAGCCGGCTTCATAATAAACTGCACTTTGAGGGTTGTTTCGAATAACCGATGGCGGTATTTGAAGTTATTCTTTAACCCTTTATTTCACGGTGTATCAAATTTGATACAAACTTAAATACTATTGTAAATATAGTGCGCTACACTCTACATTTCCATCTAAATATATTTCAAATAATAATAACAAACGCTTTAATCCTACATTTCATGGTGTATCAAATATGCTGGAATATGTTTTTAACAAGCTTAAGCTTAAATCTTAAATTTAAGCTTAAATTTAAGAAACATCTTTGTATCGGACGTATGCGAGTAGTTCTTAATTTTATTAATTTTTTATTATATTATTAATTTTTTATTATTTTTAACTATGCTAATTTTATTATTCAATTCATGTTTGTTATTTTGTATTAATTTAAGTTTAATTCGTTTAAGTTTAATTTGTTTATGTTTTTGTTAAAATAAATAAGGCAATCGGTGGTCGCGTGAAAGCGAAACGAGATTATGCAGTAGCTCAATCGAGATTATTCTTGGAATAGTTTTGCGGTTGCTCGCGTGTTGTTAAACAGCCAATCAGAGGCCATAGCAACACAGTGGCTGCGACTAAAATTCTCCGAAACTGTAAAAAAACGTTAAATAACCGTTATTGCTAGTTTGCGGAGACTATATAAGCGGGTCTTGTAAGGACTCGGCCTTCTCTCTTCCTTCAAATTCTGACACGCGTGGACACGCTGCGCGTAAGAGGCTTGGCGCTCTTAATTAAGTAAAAACCAGTATTTGAGCTACTGTAAACTTCTCTTCGCTTCTACCCTGCACTTATTGCCGCATATAATAAAACTTTGTTTTATTACACAATCATCATCACGCCGTATTCTCCGTTTTACCATCCACACCACATCGGATACGAGCAGCAGTCAGCGGCCAAAATAAATATTAATAGTACGGGGGGAGCAATCTGTCCCGTACAATCTTAAATTTAAGAAACATCTTAAATTTAAGAAACAAGCTGAAATTTAAGAAACATCTGAAGACTGCACTGTTCGGTCAGTCATTTCCTAGTGCGCCCTTGGAGTAATTGATTTTACAAAACGGCGCACTTAAAATACAAATCATCATAATAATAAATAAATTAATTAAGGAATTCGTATCGATGGTAGATACCTGAACCATCTACGATTTGTCGAGGATATAGTAATAATTAGTGAAAATGCTTCAAAAGCTGAACGAGGTCTCCAAAACAGTAGGGTTATGTATGAACTTGGCCAAGACAAAAGTAATGGGCACACAAAACTTTCAGGTCAAGGTTGATGGCAGAATTATTGAAAAAGTTCATGAATATATATACCTGGGACATTGTATCCGATTAGATAAATAAAATCAAACGGCAGAAGTAAAACGAAGAATCGGACTTAGTTGGGGTGCCTTTGGGAAACTGGGATACGTATTAAAAAATTAAAAAATGCCCATCAACTTGAAGAGGAAAGTGTATGAAGCTTGTGTTCTGCCAGTAAGTACGTATGGTCTTGAAACTGCCACTCTGACAAAGCACAGTGCAGAGAAACAAAGAGTCATACAACGAGCGATGGAGAGAGCCCTGCTAGGCCTGTCTCTTAGAGATAGAGTCAGGAACGAAACGGTGAGGGATAAAACAAGAGTCACAGACGTGATCCACCGGGTGACGACTTTAAAATGGAAATGGGCAGGGCATGTCGCTAGAGCTGCAGACGAAAGATGAACCAAAATACTGCTGAATTGGAGACCGAGAGACACGAGAAGAAGAGTAAGAAGACCACAAATGAGGTGGAGGGATGACCTGGAACGATACGTTGGGGTGCTGTGGATGCAGACTGCGCAGGAGAGATCGACATGGAGGGACATGGAGAAGGCTTTTGTCTAAGAGTGGACGGCGATAAGCTGAAGAAGAAAAAGTATCAAATTTGCAACAAACTTAAATACTATTGTAATTATAGTGCGCTACACTCTACATTCCCATCTAAATATATTTCAACTAATAATAACAAATGCTTTAATCCTACATTTCACAGTGTATCAAATATGCTATAGACCTATATACGAATATTTGATTTTCATACATGTTCATGTTGTACGCTACACTCTACACACCGATCTACCAATTATTATATTTCAAATAAAATAAAGGGGATTGCGTCAAAAAGCCGATGGCGATATTTGAGTACCCTTCATTCCACAGTGCGGTGTATCAAATTTGCTACAAACCTAAAAACGAATATTTGATTTTCATACAAATTTTTGTTGAACGCTACACTTTACATCCAAGCTTCCCAAACTTTTTTGTCCCGTAGGCCCCTTGCCAATTTGTAAATGCAATTAATAATATAAATGATATTATGTTGATTGCGTATGCTGGTTTCACTTGAGAGCTGTTTATTGTCAATGTTGTAAGGGTAGTTAATTGGAATATTTTTCCGAAAAAATTTCATAATTTTGCATTTGTTTGTGTTTAGTTTCAGGTCGTTATGTACACACCACTCATGAAATGAGATTAAGTCAGTTTGAAGAAGTAGACAATCTTCTGGAGTATTTATGACTTTAAGAATTTTTTTGTCATCACCAAATAACCAGAACGAAGAATTATTGATTGACTCATGTACATCATTGATAAATATATTAAATATTGAGGGAGAATGTACACAGTTTTTGGGTTCTAGAAACTAGTTGTATACAAAAAAAGTATTAAACACGTGAAACTTTTTTTTACATAAAATACGAGTAAAATATAACTTCTAGAAGAAGAAAAAAACGTTTTCATTCGTATTAATAATTAACCCTTAACGTACCGTGTTCAAAACAAAACGCTCGCTCCCATGTGGTCAATTCAGTTTACCGATAACTTTATCTAAATATCAAGCATATGACTCGATGAATCAAAATTTTATTTATGTCATCTTGTAGGGAATTTTATTAGAAATAGATCGATATCTATAACATACATGGATTATTTGAAAAACATATCATTATTAATTTTTTTCTGGAACCATGCGATTTTTGATATGGAATGCGTCACAGCATATGAGCAACTGACACCAAGTATGAACTTGTCTCATACTTGGTGTCAGTCATAAAGGCACCCAGGCAAAATGTATAGTACGTTCAAGACAACGAGTACGTATTAATATTTGTCCCTTTTGGTAAAGTGTTCATATTTTCACAGTTCTGATATTATTAAGTTGCGTGCTGCGTTTCCGTCCACAGTCGGTAGTATTACGTACCTATGAGAAAAGGCCAAACATATAATTTATAATACGTTCAAAACAGCGAGTAAGTATTTGTCACTTTTGATAAAGGTGTAAATATTAGCAAAACAAATTCTACCATTACACGAATGAAGGTGAGGGCAGTCTTAAAAAATATTTTTTTTTGGGATGCAGGAAGTAATTTTTTGTTTTTTTTTTTATTACGAAATATTGAGACTTCAATGGAGGATTACAATTTTTTTTATAATATTAGGGTCCATAGGTTTTAAGAAAATCATCTTTAAATTGGCAGTGGAAACTCAATTGACCACATGGCAACGCGACGGTTAATCGAATAGTACAGGGTAATATCGAAATGTTCTGTACGCTTTATTTTTTTTCATTCTTATTTTGTTAAGTGCTAGTGGTACTCGGAAAACAGATGAAAAATAATGTGTTCTATTGTAAAGAAAAACGCTTTCAAAAAAGCAATGGTATTTTTTAAGCCACGTGTCGTGCTACCACGTACACGTGTCGTATTCACATCAATCTTGTAATAATAGCCAAAGGTCCTCCCTTTATCTTCCTCCCAAATGTATCCTAAAAAAATGCGAGAGGTGTGATACCTGGTGAGTAACGTAAGTGTGGATGGTGAGTAAAGATAATGTAGAGACATATCTACTCATACAGGAAAAGTTTTGTGCGCGGGTTCATTTTTTCCTGAGAAAATTTTTGAGTAAATCCGCTTTCTCGTTTTTTGTGCAAGCTCTTTGTGCGAAGCTTTTATTTTTGTTAAAAATAAATAGGGTCAAAGCACCAATGAATGACCGTTTAAGGTTCAGCTTTTACTGAAATCCACATTAAAGGCATTAATTTCATTATTTCAGTGTACAAAATAAAAGAAAACAATAAAAAACACATTGATTTTTCTAAAATCTCTAACTTTTTTTATTGAAATATGAGTATTACTATTAAAATTAATATTTCTCTAAAAAAATAGCACAATCACCAGTAATTGACCACTTCAGGTTATATTGATACAATACATAGATTTTGTTACATTGTCACATTATGAAACACCCTAACATATAAAAATATGAAAATATTCAAAGAAATGCATAAGAAATAACATTAAAAAAACACTTACCACACTTTTCCTTATAAAAAAACTACTAACAATCTCAAAACAACAACGGGAAGACGCACTTTTACCGTTTGACAAGGCAAAGTTCAAAACTGATAGTTTTGTTTCTTACCAACAGTTGTCTCTGCCTACCTCTTTTGTCATAGTTTCTTGGGATTAAAGTTTTTTGACTGGACGCACAGAGCAATTCTTATTATATTTTGTTTTATTAACCAACGGTCATTTACTGGGGGGCGGTCAAATACTGGTGCTTCGACCC
>JAHDVF020000981.1:0-39078 GCA_022606425.2 Lepidostoma basale
CCAGAGACCATCCCCATTCTTACCCCTGGCGGGGCCTTCGGAATAATGAATGAGTTGCATTTTCATTAAAATTTGAATCCGTTTAATTCGTAATCTGCATAATTTTAAATACATACTATAAGAGTAGCCGCGAAAGACCAAGGAGAGCATGGCATGACCAAATTAATCAAATACTAAAAGGCGGCCACCTTCGAACAAACGTGCATGTTACGATGTATGAATGTAAAGGAAGTTTGAGAGATATATCAGTACAGAGCAGTATAGTGGTCCATTTTCTATGCCTTACCCATCGGTAAAACGATGTGATGGTTTGTTAGTTATATTATAATAATAAATAAGTCAAATAGATTGTAACCTAACCTAACCTAACCTAACCTTTCGTTGAAACGTGATGGTTATTATTATTCTTATTATTATTTTGTTGAATCGCTCTTTACATCATGACAGCATGAGCCAAATCGATGTAAGGGTATTATAGCTATCATAGTGATTCTCGTGACATGTGATAGGTAGCTAAATATCTATCGCCATTTTATTCGCCACATATCAAAGACAGTGTGACAATCACGCTGCCCTCGCCGGGAATCGAACTCGGAACCTTCGGGGTGGCAGTCAATGCACTTACCACTCGGCCACGAAGGTTAGTTTGTTATATTATAACAAATAAATGAAAATTTATTCAACTGGGTTTGGGTACTTCAAATTTTACATAACGTTTGTTACATTCCTCTAACAATCGGTACTATTATAAAATAATGAATAAATAAAAAACTTTGTATTTTACCACGGTATGTGTGATTATTATAATTGATACCAACAAGTTTTGCTTGTAGCAGTATAACAACTGCCCTGATGAACCTTGGGTCCTTTTATTTATTTTTTATTTTTAAAATGTCTAACCACAATGTGAGTGTTTCATACGAATATTTATAAAATAAAGAATAAAATGGGGTAAATGATGCATGAAATATAGGAAGATCGAGTAAATCATGACACAAATACATTCATAAATTTCATAATGACCCATATTATTAATTAAGAAAAATCGTCATTAATGTACGACATGTTGTATGAATGTTAAATCAAATCAAATCAGTTTATTAACTCAATAGACATTACAAACAGGAAAATGTTTAAGGCATCTATTAAGTACAGGTAAAATATCATAAAAATACAACAAAGTACCAGGAACGCATTAGAGATGGTTCGACATTAGGAAGACAAGATACTTTCTAAAGTCAATAGTATTTGCCCCCTGAACGTACTTTCACTAACATGAAAGACGTCGATCTCCGAGGAGACCGCGTTCAGCAGACTAATTGCTCTTCCCACCGGTGTCACCAGAGGCAGATTGGTTCTGGCGGCCGGTAGGTAAAACAATATGTGCTGTCGCTGTCGGAGATATCTATCGGGGACAAAAAGACCAACATCCTCCAGTACGGCCGAGTTCTCGAAGTATTCCCTAATTAATCTGAAGAAATGGGTTATTAGATGTCCATCTCTTCGAAGCTGTAAAGAATTGGTTCCGAGCATTCCCAGAAGAAATGCCGTGGGATAAAGCCACGGATAGCTACCATACTCCCTCATGTAGAGATACCTCAGAATTTTTTTCTGAACCCTCTCCAGCATAACGGAATATCTCGCCTCGTGAGGACTCCATATCACAGAACCACTTTCGAGCCTGCTCCGAACCAATGCGTTGTATAGGACTCTGCACATTGGGATCCTTAAAAACTCTTCCGGTCAGGACGATGAACCCCAACATCCTCAATGCAATGCCACGGAGGCGGAGTCATGAAGACTGCAACTGATGAAGAAAAAAATAAAATACCATTACAAATATTATATTATATACTCGTATACATACAATAACACATAATCAATGATTTGGGACTAGCAGTACAAATTTTGATGTTCTGGAGATATTAAGAAAATTATTATTACTTTATTGAAGGTAATAATAATTATTATTATTATTATTCTAAGTGTAGGCCTAGTGGCTTGTTTCTTAAGAGAAATTGGCCTCCTGCGAAGTCGACTCCCACCTGTCGATCCATCTCTTTGGTGGTCTGCCTGGGGGTCGTCTACCTTGGGGCTGGCTGTGCAACACATTGAAGGGGAGTCTGGATGGATCCATTCTCCTCACGTATGCATACCAGAATCTTCTCCTTTGCCTTCCCCACCTAACAACATCCTCGACCTCGCACATCTCCCTTATCCGTGTATTCCTTATCCTCTCTTGCAGTGTTCTTGCCAGCTATATATCTGAACGTCTTCATTTCTGACACTCTGCGTTAGCGTCTTCATTTCTGACATACGGCGTTAACACTGGAATTCAATTGTTTTATTTAATCCACTTTTATTTATAAAAATATAAATCACAACAGTTATATATTTATT
The DNA here is from genome assembly GCA_022606425.2 of Lepidostoma basale. Taxonomy (NCBI): domain Eukaryota; kingdom Metazoa; phylum Arthropoda; class Insecta; order Trichoptera; family Lepidostomatidae; genus Lepidostoma; species Lepidostoma basale. The sequence goes on from JAHDVF020000981.1 coordinate 2,401, forward strand.
ATTCTTCTTCGTCAGCCCTTATCGGTCCACTGCTGGACATAGGCCTCATCCCTTCCCTTACACTCGTCTCTATCTCCTGCCAGCCGTAGCCACATTTTCCCTTCCACGGCAGCAATGTCGTCGGCCCACCTTTTTTGCAGCCTGCCGACGTTTCTCCTATTCTCCCATGGTCTCCACCTTATTATTTTCTGGGTCCATCTATCCTCACTCTGTCTCGCCACATGACCCGCCCATTGCCACTTCAGTCTCGCTAGTCGTTCCATGATGTCCGTTATTTTTGTTCGGCGTCTAACCTCCTCATTTCTGATTCTATCTCTGACGCCGAGCATATGTCTTTCCATGGAACGCTGCGTGACTCTCAATCTTTCTACATTTCTCTTGGTGAGGGTCACAGTTTCCATCCCATACGTCATCACCCATTTACACCTGAGAATAGAGGACACCTCCGGAACATGTTGTAATAATTATTTTTATTCTGTAAAAATATTTAATAAATAAATAAATAAGGATTAAAAACACTGTTGTTAATTATTTTTCAAAACATACTTATTGTTTTATTGTAATCTATAAAATATTGAAACAATTAAAAATATATATGTTAATGTAACCATGTTGACACATTACTAATGAATGTGTACGCGAAATTAATTTGCCTAATGTATTGCGTAACTTGGCTAATTATTTCATTGCGAAAGATCTGCGGCGTGTGGGAAGGGCGAGCCTTCGTTAGCGCTAATCGAATGAGAGTAACGGGCACAAGACAGACCCCAAACGTGGACCCGAGTTCAATAAACGTTTTCGTCTTTGCTAAATAAACACAGGAGGCGATTTGGACTCAAGACGAATCAAACAAATAGCCCGCGCTTCTAAACATTTATTTTTTTGTTTCATGCATTTTTAATATAAAATAAATACAAAAAAATAACGATGAATGAATGGTAAAGAAAGTATAAGAAAACGAACTTAACGGAACTTGAAATAATAGAAAACTGAGGAAATCGTGGCACGATCAAATCAATCAAATATTAAATGTCGGCCGCGTGAGGAGACGGAGAAATCGACGTGCGTGCATGACACGATGTATGAATGAATGAACCCGGGACCTTTGGTGTGGCAGTCAAAGCACTTAAAGTTAAACAACACCAAGGATAATATTGAAACCAGTAAAGGAAGAAAAAAGTCTAACATGGTTATGTATTTTCCTATAATAATAAAAACGTGCACAATAAACTCGTTGATCTTTCGAAAATTCATTTTTATATTATTTTGTTCAGTTACATAGAAATAGTTCAAAGGAAGAAAAATGTCTAACATGGTTATTTATTTCCCTATAATAATAAAAACGTGGACAATAAACTCGTTGATCTTTCGAAATTTCTTTTTTATATTATTTTGTTCAGTTACATAGAAATAGTTCAAATCGTGTGAAGACAGTTGAAAACCGATCAAAAGCGATGAAAAATGATTTGTTGATGGTTGAGGTTGTGGTGGAATCATCCTGGTCACGGCACCAAATGTGGTGGATTGCCCTGATCCCCGAGGACCTGGTGTGGAAGATTCCTCTCTACCCTTGTCAGTCCTCTCCTGCGTCACGTCACCAATGTGATGGAATGAGCTGGGCACCAATCGTAACCCAGCCTTCATCCTTCCTGGTCATCATCACTGTGATGACCCGTCCTGGACACGGCGCCGAATGTGATGGATTGCCCCTGTCCGTGAGGAACCTAAACCGAATCCCTCCTATCCTTCCTGTACGGGGCTTACAGGTGTTTTACCTTACGCGAGTTGGCCTTCGTGATCGTCTAGAAATAATACCGTATGACCCTTCGTTATGACCGATGTAATCCAAGCCCTTTTATTTGGCGAATACTGATAATTTCATTCTAAAGCTAATCGTTCCTAACCCTTCCGAATATTTTAAGCAATCCTGACAAACCCACGTGTAATCAAACTATATGTCACTCAATATTTCCTAGGAACATCTAAACCAAACAACCTAAAATATCTCTAAGTTTACAAAATATAAATTCAAAATATTATCTCTAAAAAAAATGTGGCAGCCCTGGAAGATACATTTACAAATAATTTGGAACAAATACGATGTACAGTAATTTAAATCAGAGCGTAATGTTATAATGATGCAATAAAGAACAGCTTCCTGAAAGGCACAGGTTATATAACAATTCAGTGTCAAAATATAATATATTAAGTATATAAGGAGTTGTAGGGGATTCGGATATAATAGTTTTAGTATCGTGGGGAACCAGTCTTTTCGTCAGACTGATGATTTTTCTCCACTGCTCCACAGCAGAATCGTCTGGGGACCAGACGATCTACCTCCCAACCCTTAATCAGTGGACCTGGGGATTCAAACCCATGAACCTGGCCATCACCCTATCGGGGGTTTTCGAAGATTAGCCCACCCACGACAGAATTCCCGCAGACGCGATAGTAGAGTCTTCCACCTACTTATCTATAGGAGTCTGTATATGGCGCGGGCTCTTGAAGTGAGCTTCCCAACTTCTCTAACTGTCTTCATTCATCAGCAGTCAACCATATTTATGTAGCATAATTTGCATGGGTCGAAGTTTATATGTTTATTTATATAGAAGATGGCAAATTTTGTTAGAACGCTACATGTCCATAACTAAGATTTCAGTATTCGATGAGTTAGTGAATACCTGTTTCGGGCGCGATGCGTTGGCCCGAGGGTTAGTGAACTATATTACGTGCAGTATAGGAAAGGTATCGATATAATATATATATATAGCATATATATATATATATATATATATATATATATATATATATATATATATATATATATATATATATATATATATATATATATATATATATATATATATATATATGTATATATATATATATATATATATATATATATATATATATATATATATATATATATATATATATATATATATATAGGTACATGAATGTAATATATAAACGTAAGCATAGTATAATCATGGAGTAAGCCGAACGCATACGTTCCAATTTCCTGAAATATAAATTCTTAATTCTAGACTTAGCTTTTCCGTCGTACAGCTCTGGACACCGAATTTACTATAGTATTTTTAAATCTGCAAATGCCACACCCTCGTACCACTATACTTATACAAAATAAAATTGAAGTTCTTGGTAATCAGAACAAAAGACACAAACCGATTCAATACTAAATGCGACCTCTCGACGCTAGGTCTGAAAATTCACTGCCTCGAACTACCTCTCTCCCTGCATCTCCTCTGCTTCCCGCGCCCCAAACCCATCCCCAAATCTTCCCCCTCATCCCCCTCTACTTCCCGCACCCCTACATCCATCCCCACTTGGTTAGGTGTTATATTTTCTAGTCATTTGAATTTATTTTCGTACATCTGAATTTACGTATCTCTCTCTACGATGGTTCAATACCATCACAAGGTTTTTATTTTATAAAACTCCATTATAAATTATAATATCAAAAGCAATTGTTTAAAGGGCTTAAAATAGATTATAAACAAAAGTTTAAAAAAATTTCACCTTGCGAGGACATTCTCAAACTACTATTATTTCTATTTTATAAATAAATTAAATCTAAGCTAGAGAGGTGTGTCGGGATAGAGTAGTGTGGTGGTATATTCTCTCGGCCTAACCCTGCGGGTAAATGGTGTGATGGTTTGTTTGTTTTTGTTTTAAATTCTTGTAAAACCAATTTAAAAATCGGCTTTGGTATACGATTTATTTCAATGATTGTTTTTTTTAACCGTGTTTAATAACGCATAATAATATTTATTATTATTATTTTTTGTATAGCGCCGAGTTTTGTAGTAACTCTAGCAGAGTTTTATATATAATAATTAAATAAAACGATGTTTTTTAACTACTTCCACTTTTGTCTTTATTTAGACAGCGAGCCTGGCAAAACCGGTCGCTGTCTAAATAAAGACAAAAGTGGAAGTAGTTAAAAACATCGTTTTATTTAATTATTATTGAAAATGAACTTCCATCAAGAGATTTCAGTAAAATCATTTGAGTTTTATATATTTTGGATACGTAGGTATCATACAATTAAATTAAATTAAATTCGATTACCTTTTAACAAAGTTTGGGAAAGGCTGATGGAGCATGCCCTATAGCTGAAGGGCAGATCAGGGCAAAATAAATAAATACGGAATGAAGTTAGGCACAGCAACGGATGGTGGAATTCATTCTTTTCTTCTGCCCGATGCCCAGTGGATACATTAGGTAGGTACTACACATACCTACGTCCAATCGAGTGACGCAAATGGTAAATACTTTGAATCAATTCTCTCTTAACAAAAACATAGGGGGCGTACTTCAATTCAAGTTTTCTCTTTTTTTTAATATTTGTGTTAACATTTTATGTATTGTATTAATATCAACAGTACATTTTTCTAGGGTTACGAAGCTTTGAATAGAAAATTAAATAAGACATTATATATTAAATAAAACATTTTAAACTTATTAGATTTAAATTATTTTTTATGCGAAATTAATCCTTATATTAAGACTTTTTATGATAATTGCATTGCATTGGAATTTTATTAATATAGCTACTGGATCTGTGGACATAAAAGAAAAATCTAGGGGAAACATATTTGAACTATAATATTTGATTATAATGAGTGGATTCAATTATATTTACGACCATAATATACTTTATACCAAACGCATTTTTTAAACTTAATTTAAAAGCGATTTTGTTGGGGACTTTTTTTTAAATAAAATGAGTTATTTGATAAAACTTTTATTCATAAGATCTACATTTAGTACCTATAATAAATAAAAATTTAATATTTTTAATTATGAATAAATCAAATATTAAAAACCTTGTTTTGTGTAATAATAAAAGTCAACTATTAAAAAGACATTTTATAATGCCTTAGAGAGACAAAATATGTCATTTCATCTAGAAAATATATAATAGAACTCTTAGAAGACAGAAATTATCGTTCTTATTAGTTATCAAAAATAATATTTTAATGCGAATTTAATCCTTGTTTTAAGACCCTTTATTATACATAATTGGAATTTTATGAAGAGAATTATTTTTTATTAAGATTTTTTTATTAAGTAGGGAATCAACTTACATATTATTATATCTATAATACTAAACAACATACATCCCATACGAACATTACGATTCCTTGCAAATGTAATAAAAATAATACGACGATAAGAAAGCTCACTATCAACATGGTGAATTACAACTTCGTATCGTAATACATTATACATACTCGTATATATAATATTATATGTATTCCTATATACAACACTATTATTTCATTCACTCCCATTCATACATCAACTAATAATATGATGTACAAGATTAATCACGAGAAAAAGTATATTCGAAACGCCCCTGGGGTTTTCCATTAGGCTCCGTCATGAAAACCTCCCCTACATTCCACCCGCACCCCCGCTCCGAGACACTCACCCCCGCCTCATTTACTGGCGACACATCCGGATTTCCTCTCCAAGGGTAGTGGACGCGACCCCTATAAATGTTATTATAGTCAATCAATACGATATACGGAACCAATGCGACCTCTATGAATTGTGATTAACATGTTTATAAATGATCAAAGAAAGCCATCTGTTGATTCAAAGAAAAAAATATTTTAAATCGAATCAGAACTTTAAGGTCTTTGTTACTCAAATCCATGAGAATAAATACTCCATCATATATTTATGACTTTTAGTTTATTTTAACTAACTTATCCGATGTGGGCATCACTAAACCAAAGAATTGATAATAGCCTAACGATGTGTAACATGTAACTCCGATAAAACGTAATAAATATTTTTGACAGCCATTTAATTGTATTTTTAATAATTTTTTATTCATTCTGTAAACCGCTGTTTTTTTATTTATTATCATTTAACATTTAACTTTAAAAAAAATAAGTTGTGTAAGTATGAATTTAAATTGTGTCAAGGGAAACAAATATTACACTAATAAAAATATTTTGTATATTATAAAATATTTGGTATTCCCCGAATTTTTTTTATGTTGATAATAATGAATTCCGTAATGACGATTTTTTTTTATGAATTGAAACACTGTTTTTTCACTTTTGAATTTTTTTCTCGAAATATGCCGAGAAAAATAAACTGAAAAGTGTGAAAAACAGTGTTTTAATTAGTAATCAAATAAAACGATGTTTTTTAACTACTTCCACTTTTGTCTTTATTTCAACAGCGACCGGTTTCGCCAGGCTCGCTGGCATCGACAGACTGGGTGTTTATAATAATGAATGAAATATTCTGCCTTTCCAGGGTTTCTACGTATTTTTTAAATACGTTTGTTAATACCCTTACCTGTGAATTGAGATGTTTTTTTAAAATAGTAAATATTATTTTAATTATAAAATAGTGCAAAGTACTTTATCAAAAATATGATACCGTCTGGTTCGGATTTATAACGGCCTCAACCTATTCAGTAAAAATAATTAGCTAGAAACTAGAATCAGTTCTAATGAACTTCCACCAAAGAAAATGAAAACAACGCATTTTTTTCAATTTTTTTAAATTTATATTTAACATTTCTAAGTAGTTTCTTTAATATATTCAACATAGAAAAATAATTGCGAAAACACTTTAGCGAGAAATCCGATACGAAAACTCTCTACTAAGGTGACATCTACCGTCTGCAAACAAGAAACTCCGTTGGCATGGAAACTGATTACTAAGCCCTGAACGCAGCAGTGAGTCATGATTTTCCCTTCCGTGTATCCAGCCGCCCGGCATCTGACAAACAGAGGCCACTCCTAATAAATCTAACTTATCCCGTAGAGTGATTGACACTTGGCGAGTGTTCACTTATTACTGAACTTCGTGAGCAAACTTATATCGTGTTATGTTACAGACAAGCTCAATCTGGGATAGTATTGCTTTGTTCTGTTTCCTTTTACAAATAAAAAAGAAAGAAAAAACTTAAATTTCAAAGTATTGTGTAAAGTAAAAGTGTTTAAGTAAAACATGTGACTTGGATTTTATGTATCAAACCATTGTTTTAAGTGATTAATACGAATAAAAACGTCAGTTTTCTAGAAGTTTTATTATATTTTATAAGAATGACATGTTTTGCCTTTCTTTGTTAAGGCATTTGATAAAGTCCTAATAAGCCGAAACTTGTAATTGCTATAAAATGTAATAAAACTTCTAGAAAACAAACGTTTTCATTCGTATTAGCTATATTTTTTGAGTTTAAATAAATAGTATAATGTTTCTTTTTTTATACTCTTTGTATACAACAATCACATTTATTAAAGAATAAAAATTAAATATCAAACATGTTTAGGACAAATATTATATAAATATTTAAAGTTTTAAACAAATGTTTATAAATATGATCAGTTTTGACAGATTTTATAATGATTTACTTTGGATAGTTCCAAAATAAATCATTATATTATAACATCTGTCAAAACTGACCATAATTGTAAACAATTTTATAATATTTTTAATTTTATATATTATAATTTCACTGATGACGGGCTGGTTAGTCCGAAACATGTTTGATATTTAATTTTTATTTTTTAATAAATGTGAGTGATGTATACAAAGTATATGTAAAAAAGAAACATTAAACATCTACAACACAAAGTTATGGCGAACATAGAAGAAGAAAAAATAAAAGTTCAATTTTATTGGAGCTCAAGCCTGTGGGAGCTCAAAACGGTGGAATTACAATGTTAACTTGAACGGAGAATTTTGTTACACTATCCACATTATTTATTTAAAACATGACGAGAAAAATTAACTCAAAGGTGGAAAAAAAAGTGCTTTAAATGATAAATTTCTCTATAGGAAAATTGCAGCAAAAAACAGACACAGTAACAATCGAAAGCATTTCATATTAAGTTGTTGTGATCTTTTCCTGGCCATTACTTAGTAGAAAGTTTCCTTTGTCTGGCGTGTCGTATCGGCAATGGAGATCAACGAACTCCCCAAAGAATTATTCTCCCCTATATTACGGCGAAACGGTCTTTTGTATGGATTTCTGATGAAATTGTCTCGGGCGCAGGATTTTCACGGTCAAAAATCGCAAGGCGAATGGTATATTGCCGAAACGAATACCGAAAATCATAAACTCGACTGTCATAAATAGCGAATGCGAATGTCAGAACCTGCTAAGCGTATTTCAACATCAATATAACGTGTATACAATAACGACTTGTGAACATTTATGTTATAATTAACATATTATAACATTATTGATGGTTGAGGTATTAGTTTTGTAAAACTCCATTATTAATTTATAATAGTAAACATGATTGTTTAGTGGTTTTCTTATTCTTCTTCTTTTTGTCCTGTCACACCTCCATGGTGCATAAGGCCTCAAGGAACCTTCTCCACCCGACTCTATCGCATGCCTGATGCCCAACATCATCCCAAGTGAGGCCTGCTGCCTCAATCTCGTCCTGCAGGGTTCTTCTCCAGGTGACTCTAGGTCTGCCTCGCTTTCTCTTTCCCCCATAGGGGACCAGTCTAGTTTAGGCTGGTTTAGTGGTTTTACTTGGATTTAATTTATATAAATTATGACAAATTACTTTTTATTATTATGTATTGAACCTCAAAAATTCCTAGAAATTCAGTTGTAAATTTACCTATCACTCTTCATTAGTTCTAAGAAAAACCTTAAAATTGTTTTATTTAACAACTCAAAAAAAATATTATATACTTTCTCCCCCGCCCTTCAGATTTCTTAATTCAATATAACGACACACTGTTTGGCGGTTAGGTTCAGTGTGAGAATGCACTCGCAAGGCGAAACAAATTTGTCACAATTTATATTAAATTAATCCAGGTAAATTCACTAAACAATCGTGTTTATTATTATAAATTAATATTATAATAATTATGTTAAATCCATTGTTTTGACCCAAACACTATGATACTTCAACATTATTGACTGTTAAAATTTAAGAAGCTGTTATGATATCAAATTTTTTTAGCATGTTGTTGGCATCTTCAGTTTCACGTAGCCGGAAGTGAAAAACGGCCAAAAAGACTGCTGCCTTGGAAAACATGGACCGCAAAGCAAAGTGCTAGGCGACCGAAACTACGGTGGGAGGATGACCTGAACCGAAACTTTGGCATAACCTGAATGCAGTCTGCAAAAGACAGAGTGACGTGGAAGCAAATGGAGAAGACCTTTTTCCAGGAGTGGACGGGAATAGGCTGAAGAAAAATAAAAATTAATAATAAATATCCATCGATTTCGTTAGAGGTTCTGAAGTTGTTTGATATCACAGTAAAAAAATGGCCTAACATTGAAGTTAGTTTTTTTAAATATATCCATCTTCTTGGCGCTACATCCCGGTGTGGGACTTGGCCTCCTCCACAACGGTCCTTCACTGACTTCTATCCCTGGCTATCTCCCTCCATCAGTAAAGGCCATTGTGTTAGTGTTCGTGGTCGGGTTCTTTTTTTACCATACAGGGTGATTAGCCCTGCGATGAACCCTCCTTTATTCACAAATTGATGTTTTTGTATTGTCAGGCTGTTTAATTGTTTGTAGCACATTAATGAATTTTTGCTCGATAACAATTTCAATGTTCTCAAGTACTTTATAACAAAATAATTCTATTTTGATTTGAAATTAATTCTAAACAGTTCTTTCAAATTTTTAAAATACACTTCAACAGCTGTCAAAATGTCCACATGAACAATTTTTTTATTGATTTAATCATAAAAAATTATTTAGTTTTACACTGCAATTTTATTAAAAAAATATATTTAAATTCTATATTTACATTAAGCAAATTAAAATTATATTAAAAGTAGTTACACAAGTAGCAATATTTTCTATGTTTGAAGATAAAAGGGTTTCGCCGTCTGTATCTTATTAATGTAATCCTTTGTGATTAAAATCCCGCCAAATTACTAATTGAAAACTAAGAATACAGGAAGACTATAAATTTCCACGAATTCGAACGTGACCCGCCTCCGCGTTTAATTAATTCGCCAGCTTTTATTTTCAGGCAAAACTCCAAAAATAATACGAGATATTCAGATTCTACCGTAATGGAAGAAGTTATCGCACTGGTCTTACTTTTGGTCAAATAAGGTGAACCGGAATTACATATTACCCCTTCAGATGATCAGTTTTTAGTGTATTCAAATGGGATTTTATTTTTCTGAAATTACATATAACTCCTTAAGAGGATCAACTTTATGTGTGTTCAGTTGTAATTTTATTTAGTTTATTTTACAACATTCTCAACAAATCATATTCATTTTAATACCAATATAACGAAAAGTATAAGTCTTAATACCAGTAAATTCATTTCTCGGCACTACATCCCGGCGTGGGACTTGGCCTCCTCCACAATGGTCCTCCACTGACTTCTGTCTCTGGCCATCTCTCTCCATTCCCCAGCGCCTTCCATTTTCTCCCAATCTTATTCCACGCAATTCGCCCATCTTTTCCTCGGTCTGCCTCTTGGTCTCTTTTCACGAGGAACCCATCTGGATATAATTTGTGGTGTTCTACCCTCTGGCATTCTTTCCACATGGCCAGCCCACTGCAGGCGTTGAGACTTACAGAATCTCACTACTGTTTCCTGGTTAATTAGTTCTCCAAGTTCAAGGTTTCTTTTAATTCTGTAAGTCTCATCCTCCAGTGTGGGTCCAAATTTTATTTTTTGACCCACGTATTATTTTTTAAACTAAACAATGTAAGTCTAATAAAAAAGGCATTTCAAAATCGATACAATACAAAGGAACAATTCATTTAAATTTAAAAAATTAACCTGGACTAATAGCTATAAGTACTCATAAATATTTTTAACAGTAAGAACTAATAAATAATATTAAACAATAATAATACAGATTAGTTGAGCCAAAGCGCCACTCCCGGACAAATTTCGGAGATCGGGCTTTCGCAGTGACAGGTCCGTTTGTCTGGAATATGCTTCCTGCACGCCTTAGATGCATTGACAATCTGACAGATTTTAAATCTCACCTAAAAACCCACCTTTTCAAATTATCGTATAAAATGTAAACAACGGTTATCTGATTGCTGGTGTCAGAGGAGTTTCTCATGACTGAAAATATTGTCAAAGCACCCTTGAGGTGAGTTATTCACGAAAACGGCGCTATACAAATCAGTCTAATTATTTATTGTTTTTTGAACAATGATGTAAAACTTCATATTAAATAATTAATACGAATGAAAAAACTTACGTTTTTCTAGAAGTTTTATTATATTTTTTGGGGGATGACATGTTTCGCCCTTCTAAGGCATTATCAAATGATTTGATAATGCCTTAGAAGGGGGAAACATGTTATCCCCCAAAAAATACAATAAAACTTCTAGAAAACATAAGTTGTTTCTTTCGTATTAATCAGTCTAATTATTATTATTTTAGATGTAAAATTGTATTGCACCAATCGAAAAGGTGTGGATTTAATCCTAAACTCAACTAATGGCGTTCTTAGTTAAAGGGCTACAAAAATTTGTGTACACTCTTAATTTATCGTTTTAAAAAGGATGTCAAATATCCTTATTTTTAATCTTATTAAATTATATTGTGATAAAAATGTCTAAGTATTACATCGGCATACTCGATTTTTTAATACTAAAAATCAGCCCTTTCAAGAAGTGTATCTATTTTCAGACTACCCTGTATTACAGAAGCTCGTTGTACCTAAAATCTGTTCTTGTAACAGTGAAAACAATTATCATTTTTATTAGATTAAGAAAGATCCTGTTTAGATACTCTGATAAGAAATGAAATTAAAAATTAAGTAGATTTTAGCAAATTTATACTTTTTTTATGAATGGTGATTTTGGAATGAGACAGGAGAATTCAAATTGTTATTTGGATAACACAAAATTAGGCCAAGTTTAAACGGATTGTAAAAGCAAAATAGGTTTGATCCAGTAACTGAAACATGAATAAATAATAATTAAATTAAACGATGTTTTTTTTTATTAACTACTTCCACTTGTTGTCTTTATATTGACAGCGAATGGTTTCGCCAGACTTGCTGGCATCGACAGACTTTATCAATAATAATTAATATCAATATTAAATTTATTAAATTTTACATAAATATTTTAATATTATTTTTGTATACAATCTTGTTTTCTGATCTGTATGTTTATAAATGAGTAAGTTTATAACAGTGTCACCAGTCTGTCGATGCCAGCGAGCCTGGCGAAACCGGTTGCTGTCAAAATAAAGACAAAAGTAAAAGTTGTTAATAATAAAACATCGTTTTTTTTTTTAAACTTCCAAGTTCAAAAAAGGGATCAAGAGATTTCAGAAAAATCATTTGATTACATAAGAGAGAGCGAACCTGATGAAACCGGTCGTTGTCGTGATAAAGATAAAATTGGAAGTATTTTAAAAAACATCGATTTATTTCATTATTTTTTATTGCTATAATAATTTGATTGACGAATTTTTTATTAATTAGATACGTTTTTTTTTACAATTTTGAGTTTATTTTTCTCAACATGTTTCGAAAGCTTTAAACTCAAAATATGTCGTTCTCCCGCCTTCAAAACATTTCGAATAAAATAAACTCAAAAGTGGAACAAACAGTGTTTTAATTCTTAAAGAATGGGTCTCTTAGTGATGAAAGATAGAATAACTTTTGCTTTGCGGTCTAAGGGTTAAATAACATAAATACTGTTACTTTAAATAATCAGATTACTTTAAAATATAAGATATTTTAGAAGTTTTTTATTCCATTTTCTTATGATCCGTGAAAATCCACCACTAAATAATACCCCAAACTCCAAAAGATTTTACAATTTAATGTATGAGAAACTATATCCGGTCGACCTACTTAAAGCTTGGCGCCTTGAAGTCGCAATTTACTTTAGGTTGACAATTTTTTATACGATAGAAATAAAACGTACGTTATAACGTACTACAAGGACACGTATTTATTTTTTTAAGTATGTAATACATTTTCTAATTTGTTTAGCAAAAATACATGTGTTTTAAAATGGTAAATGTAAATGTATGATTTATATAAATCTTAACTTAGTATATTAAACATACTAAATTATTGGACGAATGTGGACCCAAAAATCATGTTAATCTTGTGACTGTTGTATTATTATAATATTATTTATTATTTAAAAATATTATCCTGAGTTGTTCATTTCTTTATAATTGAAGTTTTTTTTATTAGTATATAATGTGTTATACATCTGTTTTATTCGAGTGAAAACTGAAGACTGTATAAAAATGGTTTTAAGTCAACAATTATCTATGTTTATTAATTATTTGCATTGTACTCGTAAAACTTAATATTTTATTTTGTCGGAAAAGTAAATCCAATATTAGATATGTCAGAAAAACAGAATCTGGTCAATATTAAATGCACAAAAAAAAAGTAGAAAAAAATGAAAGTTTTTCCTTCTATTATATATTCGCCATTTTTTAAAACATTGTATTTTCTCAACACTTTTTTGTACCTTTCACAAACATGTTTCACTTCTTCAATGTATGAATGAATAAATTTTATCCATAAAAAAATAAATGTTTGTTTTTTTAAATTCAATTATTTAAATTTATTTATTCATACACTGAATAATAGAAATCTGTGTCCCGAAAAATGTTTGTGAAAGGTGCAAAAAAAAATTGAGAAAATACCATGTTTTCAAAAGTTATTCAAAAGTTTTTTTTATTTACTTGATTTCCAAAAAAACATTTACATAAACAAATATTATCAGGAAATTTTCTTATACTTTAATTGTTATCATAATTCAAATAAGGTTTTGAATAAAAAGTAAGTAAGTTACTCTATTATAACAGTTATGTCAACTTTAATGCCGTATGTGTGATAGTAAGCGTTCGATACATATTTCACCAGATTCTGATCTTGAAAAATTACCTCACCTCCATAGCGCCCTTCGCCCTTTTAATCTGCCTTCTTCCATACCTCCGCCCTAACTTCATCTTATCTCAAAGAATTACGCCCTCATCCCCCTTTCTTTTCTTGGGATTTATCATAAATCATTTACGCATTGTCGAGTTGGTTGTATTTCACCGTTGATCTTTTCTATAAAACAAGAGCACTCGTTTATTCAAACTTGTTTTCTTTTTCGATAACAATTAGCACTAAAAGTTTTCAATTAATAAAGTATTTAGCTTAGAGATTTCAAAAGTTTTCATTTTAAATAACTTATTTTTCTTCTTCGTCAACATAAGAGTCGAATTGTAAATAAATGTGAGTTTATAAATTTTTTACCATTAACTTGGTGATCACAAATCATCAGTGTCCTTTACTATAATTAATATTTCATAAAATAAAGTAAATAAAAGAGTTTTTTTTTAGAGGGATACAATACACATTGAAAATGAAAAAAAAACATTAAAATAATATTAATATCTATATTATTGGCTTTATTTAATAGATAATGTTATGCCATTATTATTTAAATATGATTTCGGGTATATGAGCGCCACGGCTAGCTCGAATCAAGCGCAATCGTGAAGTCCAATTTTCGACAATTGTCGTCTTTGTGGATGCGTATTATCCACTAGAGTGTACATGGTGCGAAAACGATCCATGGTTTTCCGAATAATTTGTTCGGATGGACGATTATGTCGACCGTAAAATGGACGTAGTGCACGATAAATTTGGCGAACTGAACCATGATTTTCAAAATAAATTTTAACAATTTGCTAGCGCTGTTCTGACGTCAGTCTAATAATGGTGAAATGGCAAAACGTATTTACTACAAATCGACTGTAAAAGTCGAAACATTAAAGAGTGGACAGAAATTACAAGAGTTCAGAACCTGTTCCAAGTGGCGCAGGACAGAGATCGCCAACATTGGGGGGACCTGACAAGGCACCGAAAGAAGAAGAAGAATTTGCTTTAACCGCTTCCGCATTTGTCTTTATTTCGAAGGGGTTTCATCAGACTTGCTGGCATCGACAGACTGGTCCAGCCTGGCGAAACCGGTCGCTGTCGAAATAATGACAAAAGTGGAAGTAGTTAAAGAACATCGTTTTATTTCATTATTATTTAAAATGAACTTTTATCAGGAGATTTCACTAAAATCATTTGATTATCTTTAACTAACTAACTAACCATCACGCCGTCTCCCCGAAAGGGGAGGCAGAAAGAATGGACTGCCACACTTTTCTTTCCTGACATATTTCTCTCGCTTCCTCAACATTCATACATCGTGTCATGCACGCGCGTCGATTTCTCTGACTTCTCACATGGCCTACATTCAATATTTGATTTATTTGATCGTGACACGTTTTCCTCGGTCTTCCTCTATTTCTGGTTCCATTTGCATCGTTAACATATACTTTTTTTACCATTCTTTTTTCATTCATTCTTTCCATGTGTCCAAACCATCTTAATGATCGTTTCATTATTTTGTACATAACACCATCATTCGCACCGCATTCACTTCTTACATTTTCATTCGACACTCTATCATACACAGAGTATTTAATTAAGTAATTATTCGTGTAAGAGATCTCATTTCTACTGCTTTCATCCTTCGTTTCCCAGTTCCATGCTTCGCTTCCATACATAAGGGTCGGTAGAAGAACACCATAGTGCACTGCCATTCTAAATTTTTTTGGATTTGATTATCTTAAAAACATTATAAAGGTTCTAATTTCAAAAACACGCACAGAGAATTAATATAAGCACGATGTGTGCATATAGTACAGGGTAAATTTGTTTACAAGTCGAAGTCCGTCAATTACTCACTATTCTGTAGGTAATAGGCATTTACTTAGTGTATCCGATACATGGCTCGGGACGAAGCATGTTTGAGGACGTCGCGAGATATTATAAATTAAGTTTATCGCATCGAGCCAAGACTTGCCGAAGAGAAAACACGGCCAGGAAATGGGATTTTGGAAATGTGAGCCCTTAAGCTAATAAACGGCGTGTCCCCGAGACCGCAATCCTGAAAACGAAATTACGCGAGTTTCAAAATTACCGTTCGGGCAACAGATGCTTATTGGCAGCGCCGGCGCCGGGTGGACCCGAAGTGACTTCGGTGAACGTATATACACCTAAATCACAGGATTCCTACGATTATAAGGATATTCATAACGCATCAAAATTGTAATGTTGTTTTCATACAATATAAAGCAATTTTTTTTTCTGGAATGGTGCATTCTCCAGCTAATGTAAATCCTGCGTGGATGAGGCGCAGGCCTAGAGATTGAACACCCAAGTGAATGTCTCGTCTCCTCTTGAGTGACTGGTAGCCCAGCATCCCTAGCAAGAAATCGGTCGGAAAGAGCCACGGGTAATATCTATACTCCCTAAGATAGAGGTATCGTATCCTATAAATCAGAAGCCAAGTTTTTATCCCCTAGACCAGTGCTCCGCTATATTTTCTCACCTACGGCACACATAAGTTCTTCCTAGAATTCCGCGGCACACCAAATCTAAAATTCGGTAGTTCCAGTAGAAATCGGCGGCGAGCTCGTTCGGGAATATCGAATGTCCAATGTTTCACGAATGACCTAAAAAAGTTTAACGTACAAAATGAGCTATCGGACGATTTCATGATTAAATCCGGAGTAAGACAAGGTGATGCGCTCTCCACCATGGTTTTTAACCTAGTGCTGGAGTAGTAGGGGCGCCGCTGCGTTCTATAACAGCTTCGGGTAAGCGGCGGGTAACCTTCTATGTCTTTATTTAACTGTGAGTTTGTTCATTTTGCATTTTTATTAACAATCACTGTATGTTACCCTACAATAAATAAAATACAAAGTAAATGGCATTGTATTCTCACGAGATGTGGTGGCTCATTCCAGAATATGAGTGAAATGTTTGAAAAAAAATTATATATAAAATATAAACATCCAATAATGAGAAAATACAATGCCTCTTCTTCTTCTTATTTTTCTTATTGTAGATCTTGCGATATGTTTATGCATGATATGAACTTTCTTCCTGTGATGAAGACGACGCGCGTCTCTCCATCATACAATACAATACGAAATGTGATAATAATAATAACAGCGAGATAACGAAATAATTAGATGCTGACGAAAATATTAGAAAAAGATGATGAGGTCCAGCTGGACGGTGTCCGGAGTTGATTTCTGAAGCGGTTATATGCAAGTCTGTCACTATCTATTCTGACTACATGGTCCCCCCAGTAACTTCTTCTTTATGTACTCTACCGAACGATATCCTCTATTTCGCAAGTTTTTCTTAGGTCTGCGTCATTCTCGGAGAGTTTTTCCTGTGATGGATCTTAGAACATTCATCTCAGATGTTCTGAGCAGACCTTTGAATCGTACAGTGTCTCTACAGCATATGACATGATAGGTCGCATGCATGTCTAATAAATTCTGAATACACATGTGCTTGTTCTTCCGAACCAGATTCTTCAGGCACCCTGAGACGGCAGAGGCTTTATTGGCTAGTTCTCGTACTTCGGTATATACATAGGTCATTATGGCTGAAGATCTCTACTCCCAAATATCTGAAGCTCATTACTTGCTCCACAAGTATATCATCAACAGTCAGTTTTTGTAGGTTGACTGGATATTGTGAGGCTTTTTATTTTGCTGACTAATATAGCCATATTAATCCTTTGTGATACAGTGTGGAATTTGTACAACATTATTTGTAAGTCGTCTATAAAATGTCAAGAAAAAAAAACTGAAAAGTGGAATAAACAGAATTTTAATTCATAACACAAAAAAAAATATTTTTATCAAATCCATTACAACTAACTAACTAACCATCACGCCATCTCCCCGAAAGGGTAGGCAGAAAGAATGGACTGTCACACTTTAACCGATGCGGTACTCCATCCTTCTCTTTTCGCCCCGCGGGAGACGCGGTGTGATGGGTTGCGAAGGCCAGAAATTGCCAAGGCCAGAAATATAAGTACCTTATCGCCACTAATAGGCATCTCCCGCGCACACTTCGATCGTAAAACATCCACAAAATAAATCTAAAACAAATAATATAAAATACATTGATACAAAATAAAATAACAAAATATCCATTACAACCACCCTGTAAATCAGACAAGAACCGAGAATTGCAAGCAACCATAGAAGGCGGGTTGTGTAATCGTTCTAACCCTTCATTGTTTTGAAACGAATTAGTTGAGGGTTACTCTGATGCTCAAATGTGCCGGGGTTTTACCAGTTCGGTGAGTATGGAGGTTTAGCGAGTAAATTGCAAAGTGAAGTGATGCAATTTTCAATAAAGCCTTGCCGATGGAGACAAAAAAAAACTTAAGATATTCTATCCCATAATTCATCGTCCAACTAATTAAAATAAGTAAACGCATTGCACCTGTAATGTTTTCTTGTTAAATCATTTTATAATCAAATAAAATTAAACTTTTTATGATTGTTATTATTTTGTTGAATCGCTCTTTAAAACATTACAGCGCGAGATAAATCGATGAAAAGGGTACAGATTGATTCTCGTGACATGTGATATTTTATTGTCACGCGATTCTGCACCTGACCAAAGACAATGTAATAAGCACCCTGCCATCGCCGGGAATCGAACCCAGGGGTTTCGAATTCAGTAGTTTGAATATCTTGTATTCCTAAAGTCGAACCATCTCTCATGTGTTCTTGGTATTATATAATTTGGTTTTACCTATATTTTACCATTATTATATTTAGGGGTTCAATGGCTAGTAGGAGCCGCAGTGATTTACATCTGTGCTGTAGGATGTAAGTCTATAAAATGCTGCGTAACGCTCTCTTGCATAACACCAGCAAAACTACTAGCTAGTCCTACTCGGTAGTGTCCTCGTCACGAACCCCGGGCAATGTGGTTCACTCTGGCAGAGGAGTCATAGCAGGTAACGAGAGGATGGAAGGCGAGTTTCTGGCGCCTCAAAACCAGATCACCGCAGCTAAGGGAAGGTAACCCCAACAGAAAATCCACCAGAGAAGGCAACGGGAAACCACTCTGGTTATATATTTTCCCAGGAAATCACTATGGAGAGTACCAGAGTGATCGCCAACGTCGGGGGACCTGACAGGGCACTTAAAGAAGAATATTTAACCAATTCGCAATAAATGCCTAAAAGTTTTATATTTGTTTGTAATATATTTGAGAAATAAACTGATTTGATTTAATGTAATATGATTTTACCTTCGGTATGGCATTCATAGCTCTTGCCACTGAGACACGAAGATCGTCGAAGGTTTTAATTATATGTATATAGGGTAGTGGAGTGGAGACCTAGTGAATATATAAGAAGCCGAGGGAAACCCCCCACACGATGGTCTGATGACATAAGCAAATTTGCTGATGACAGGATGAAGAAGTCACAAGATAGAAATATGTGGAGAAGCATGGACGAGGTATGTGTTCAGTAATGGATGACATCGCCAGTATAAATAAGTAAAATTCCAACAAAATAATTTATTTTAAACTCCTCTTCTAGTGCCGTATCAGGTCCCCACAACGTTGACGATCACTGCAGTGAAAGCATATCTGTCCTGCACCACTTGAAACAGGTTCTCAGTTCTCATTCCTGTCCATTCTCTTGTTTTTCGCATCCAGAACAACTGCCTTCTACCAACTCCCCAACGTCCCACCATTTTGCCTGAAGGAGGTGGTATCTTTCTCCTTTTACCACATGACTCAAATATTCAATCAGCTTATTTCTATAATATCTTACAAATAAATAAAAATGTTGTTGTGAGAACATTTGCGAATTGAACTTAATTGACAGGCTTACTAAAAAAAATGGCCGCCAGCTTTGAAAACTTGAAGCAGCCAGTGCTCTCTGTTGTGAAACAGACCGAACTTTCCGAAAACATGTAATATTTTAAACATGCGAATAAAATATTGTAAAAATAGAACGTGCAGAATCTGTTTTGTGGTACATCTGGAGGATTTAGTTTTGTATCTTTAATATAAGCTTATAAAATAATACCCAAAACCTGCCTTCGTTATGCCGTAAACTTAGCCAGACTTATACTTATACACCTATATTACATTAATACATCGATAACAGTGGCGGCGATTTTTGTTTTCGAATAAGCGGAATCTGAAAATTTAAATATTATAATTAATTTATATTTCACTTTAAACTCCTTTCTATAACAATGTATTTTTTTGTTCAAAATGTATGTCACAATTTTAATTAATTCAAAAATGATGTTTTTCGTAGAAGATATAATAAATACTATTTTATTTCTGTACTTCGTATTAAAGTCTTGAAGTGGCAGTAAAGTTTTAATAAATACATTATATTTAACAATTAACACTTTAAAAAAAAATAGCACATCGAAGAAATCGACGTTTCCACTACCAGTGATGATTATTATTTTAAAACTGTTAAATTATAAATTCTTTTTTTATGTATCACAATTTTATTTTTATTTTTCGCGACAGCTGTTTCATCAACCTTTGTTGACATCATCCAGCAAGAACTTCAAAATTATTCAAATTGACATATAAAGGTCCGAAAAATCACGAAAATTTAACAGTTGATATATTATTGTAACACCTAATGGTGTCAACATAGGTAGACGAAACGGCTGTCACGAAAAATAAAAATGAAATTCTGATACATCAAAATGTAGTTTTATAATTTAACAGTTTATAATGTTGAAGTATCATAATGTTTCGGTCAAAACAATGGACTATTTATGTATTTACATATTATGTACAAAACATGCATGAGAATATATGTAATTGAATTTAATGGAAAGGGATGGCACAAGAACACCTTTGTGCACTGCCATCTAACCTTTTTTGGATTGACTTTTGTTTGCGATGACAACTTTAATTACACCTTTTACTTTGTTACCTGCCCCAGTCCTTCCTTCACCATTCCTCTCCACTCTACTATTCTTTGAAAGCATTCTTCTCAAATAATAATAAATCATCCACTTGTTCCAGATAATAATTACTTCGGGCTTATTCACATTCATTCATCATCAAATCGAATCGTATGCATAACTCATACATACTTGTCACCAGGACTTGTAGTTCATGCTAAATGTCTGCAAGTAGGACAGCGTCATCCACATACAAGAGACACCTTTCGGACACTCTGCTCATTTTGGCGCCAACATCCAACCCTATCAGATCTTTTATACACTTTTCCATACTAAATATGACCACGGGGACATTAGGCAACCATGTTTGACACCTTTATTGATATCTAACCAGGTTATAAGATCGTTATTTATATAATTTTATATGTATACTAGACTTCTGGTTACTAGATTAAAAAAAAATCTTTAAAGAATCATAACGATCCCCACTACTGAAGGCCCCGAAAGTCTACATTTTACGTACATAAGTCGACATACATTCAAGGTAAATAATTATTTTAGGTACAAGTCTGGCAAATTACTGAAAGCCGAAACTTCCGAAGTAATTAGGAGGGTGTGTAATTTTCAAATATAGTAAGTAACCCTTAATCAGAGTTTTCCAATTTGACTCCTTATTTAACGTACAACTTTATTAATTTACTGATCCCCAAATTAAGAATATATTTACACAAGGCATGAAAATTTTCTTTTCAAGTCAGCCCTTAATTTTCACTCTCTATGAAAATAGCTGAACACTTAATTATAAGATGTTGCTTCACGAAAGTGTACGCTTCAAAACAGACAACTTTGAATATCTTAGCAATTTGACACTTAATACCCGTATGTTCCGTTAAAGACACACCGCGGAACAAGTACTCCACCTTCCTGCTTATCGCACCAACTACGCTCAAAGCGTGGCCATGTACCGAATGGCTTATTGGGATAACTAATAATTATGGATGTACTCGTACTTGTACATCGGGAATATCTCAAAAAAATTAATTAAAAGATAATAAACTTCCATGAATTTTTTTTTAAGATTAATACCAAGGATTTTAATGAATTTAAATCCAAATCGATATTAGAATTTATTTTACAATCTTGAATATGAGCAGCAAATAGCTTATTATTATGAAGAAGGTTATTTTACTGTAGAGCCGGGTTTATTTATAATTTATATTCAATAAATATTGAATTGATATTACCTTATATGACGATCTTCGTGGCAGAGTGTAAGAGCTCTGACTGCCAAACGTCCCTGGTTCGATTCTTGGCGATGGCAGTGTGATTGTTTTTGGTTTATTATAGAATTCACGTGACAATAAAATGGCGACAGATTAGCTAGAAATCAACTGTCATGAGAAAAAATAAAATAATAGCTTAAAAAATAAATTGTATACATGGATAAAAATATGTGTATTGTGTTCAGAGGAACTATTTTTTATGGTACAATAAAAAATAGAATTGTATATAATTACATTATAATTATTTATTACCGTCAAGGGATTTCAAAAAAAATTTCAAGCGTGTAAATAACAAACCATCACGCCGTCTCACCGAAGGGATAGGCGGAAAGAATGGACTGGCACACTTTTCTTTTCTGACATATTTAGCTCGCAAATCAACATTCATACATCGTGTAATGCACGCGCGTCGATTTCTCTGACTCTTCACGTGGCCGAAATTCAATATTCGATTTTTTGATCGTGTCACGTTTTCCTCGGTCTTCCTCTATTTCTGGTTCCATTTACATCGTTAACATATAATTTTTTACCATTCTTTCTCCACTCATTCTTTCCATATGTCCAAACTATCTTAATGATCCTTTCATTATTTTGTCATAACATCATTGGCACCGCATTCACTTCTTCATTTTCATTTCAAGCGTGTACTTTAATAATAGCGTAGTTTTAAAGTTATTAGCTTCTTATTTTAATAATACAACAAAGAATACAAAATGTCTGGCGGAGTCATAAATACCTACCGTTTTTAAATCATACTTTAATGTATGTTTTAAATATTTTGATAAACAAAATGTTAATTGAAATTCCCAGAAAAAAAAATATTAGCTTAGTTTATAATGATACAATAGTATATGGTGTACTATATTGTTGATTTTTTTTTATGGATTCATCTTATAGACAACAAACATTACATCGTATTTATATTTATAGTTGAATTCTAAAATGCTTATTTTTTTTATTAAAATCTGCGAAAACTAGACATACAAAAGATTACTTGCCAGTTTTAAGAAAATGTTTAAAAGTAAAAGCCAAGAACAAAAGAATGTATTATTAGAAATGTAAAATTCAACATTCAGCGTTCCTCATTCCACGTTTGGAAGCCTTAATCTCATGCCTCTGGCATTCTAAGTGATCACCTACACAAAGCGAGGTATACGTACATAGCGCACAACGGCGCCTGTGGAGCTCTTTGAACCGTCGGCGTCGCGACGCTAGGAGAACAGGCGCCAACCCGTTATCTTCGGCGGCGGCTACGGGCGTCGGCGTCGGCCGGATGCGGACATGATGTATTCCCATTTAAGTGTTTCTTTATCGAGTGGATTGAGATTAACGAGGGTTTATGAGCAATTTAAATTTATTATTTATTTTCGATTATCTGTACTCCGGTGCACAGCGGATACTTGGGGATAAACGCTGCATTAGCTACTTGGAGATATTGCATTACGATAAATAACTCAATTTCAAGAGAATTGTTAACTTTGCAATCGACTTACTGTATTATATATTTGGCAAAAGTTTAATGCAGTTTTTTATCACAGTAATACAAGAGGGAGCAATATAATCAGACAGCAGACCTGAATAGAAGAGTCGGATAAAGCTGGGCAGCGTTCAAAAGTCTTGGCTACATTTTGAAAAATCCGAAAATACCCATCATCTTAAAAAAGAGAGTATTCAACACCCGTGTTCTGCCAGTGTTCACGTATGATATTGAAACAGTCACAGTGTCACAAAAAAATGCCAACAAGCTGAGAGTCAAACAGAGAGCAATGGAAAATATTCTAATAATATACTAATGAAAGATTTTTTGTTTATTAATTTCATATTTGTTTCTTCTATATATGTTTTTAATTTTCTTTTTTTTTTTCTTTTTTTTTCTTTGCATACAACAGGTCGTTTGAGCCCAATTACTGTATACAATTTATTTTAGCTATTATATTGATTCTTATGACATGTGATAGGTAGCCCAATCTATCGCCATTTTATTGTCACGAGAATTCTACACCAGACCAAAGACAGTGTGACAATCACACTGCCATCGCCGGAAATCAAACCTGGGACCTTCGGTATGGAAGTCAGAGCTCTTACCACTCTGCCACGAAGGTCTTTGTGTTATTATGATGGTTTATTTCTGTTTTTCTTTCTTATATTTACTTTGTATATACAACACTTGATTGTTTACATGATCATAACATCTGTCAAATCATGTAAACAATTATATAATATTTTTAAAAATGTATCTTCACTGAAGGAGGACTGTTTGTCCGAAACATGTCCATGTAATTTTATTTTTATAATATAAGTGTTGTATATACAAAGTATATATAAAAAATAAAAATAGAAATAAATCAGATTTGTTTGTTTAAACGCAAGCACTACGAGGATCGAGGATATATGCAATAATCACATATTTTACACGTACGTAAATATATTATAAATTTGCAAACAAACCAAAATAAAAAACATGAAAAATTGGTTCTATCGCCATCTTGCATTAAATTATTTCCATCACTTTTCGTTGTGGATTCACATTTGAAAAACATTGTATTTTCAAAACACTTTTTTTTTTGTGAATAGTCCAATAAATATAATGTTCTATCAAAAGTTATTCAAATGTTTTTGTTAAACTATGAACTAAAAACATTAAAAAACAAACTAATACAATTGACTACAGCAATATAACTAGAGATTTTTTTAATTAAATTTATTGTTTATTTTTCTTCAAAAAGTGCTTCATTCACAAATAATTTACTTCAAAAAAAATTCACGTTACCACTACTTCGCCCGTAATCTCTTATATGCGAAAGATTTGTTATAAATTTGTCTAGCGTGTTAATATAAAGTATACCCGGATGTTGATATACTTATTTACTATCAAATAAATATAGTTATATGTAAACAACGAAAAGCTTTGGATTATTTAATCTTCACAAAGTGCTTATAACTGAGAGCATAAACTGCTTATTGCCAGATTTTATTAGTGTGTTTACCCGATTCAATCAAAAATAATACCCCAGCGCTGTACCTGCGGCGAAAGTTGGACATAAATCCCGATAAGTTTATGAGGAAACTTTGAAAAGGGATGATTGCAACAGATGAGTCACGCTACGACGGTTTCAGCCCGGGATTTCCTAACTTCCAATTAAAGAAGCCTCATATAGACATCATAGTCTTTTGGGTTCACCGAATTACATCTGAATTTTTGATCATTTGTATACAAAAATACTTATTTTTAAAACTTATATTAATTGAAAAAAAATCTTTTGTATTGATATATCAATTTATTTGGCTTTATCAAGTAATGATAAAATATCATCAAAACACAGCCTGTACTACAGGAACCGACCAAAGGTCTTTAAGAAGAAGAAAAAGAAGAATATGTATTTGTATGCAGTACCTATATGTATTATAATAAATATCCAGCAGTAGCGTTAAAATCGTACTGCTGTACGGATGTGAGACTTGGAAATCCACCGCGGACGTTATTGGTAAACTCCAGGTGTTTATAAATAGGTGCCTTCGCTCAATATTCAAAATCTATTGCCCCCAAATTAGAGAACAAGTCGCTAGACGCAAATGGCAGTGGATCGGTCACACTCTGAGACGGAACCCAGCCTGCATTGCTCAGGGCGCACTAGACTGGTCCCCTATGAAGGGAAAGAGAAAGCGAGGCAGACCTAGAGCCACCTAGAGAAGAGCCCTGCAGGACGAAATTAAGGCAGCAGGCCTCACTTGGGATGATGTTAGGCATCAGACATGCGATAGAGTCGGGTGGAGAAGGTTATTTGAGGCCCTGTGCACCACGGAGGTGTGACAGGACAAAAAGAAGAAGAATAGCTATGTATTTTACAATATTATTTGTCCATCTGTTTCTATATTTAAAATATTCATTTTCGCACTCAATGTTAAAGAAATTTCCACTATTTGAAGAAAAGTATATACTCTTGTACCTGCTTAGAAAAACTGCTGTCTCACTAATAAGACACGTGACACTCCATCAGTCACTCTTGATATTGAGACAGAGGTGTATATTTCTGGCACTAAATGATGAATTACTTACCCCCTACGTATGCAGCATCCGTTGCATCATTTTATGCAAATGTATCATGAATAACGTTATGCAATATTATGATACCATTCACAAAATTATGTTATCGTTAACTATTATATTTATTGTATAATACGAGTATATGCAATGAGTGACACAATAAGAACGAACATTTTATATTTGTCAAAAATTGACATAATTTTTTTTAAATTGCATAACTTTGCACATACGCGAGCTTCATCTATATAAATAAAAGGCAATGGTTGTTATCGTGTGTCCTGTAGACTCAAAAATTACTCGACGGTTTCCGCTGAAAATTTTATGGCTAATTCTAATTAGTGGCAGAAGTGTTAAGAGAATTTAATAAAAATCACCTCAAAGCCGGAATTAAAATTTTTGTTTTTATTCACGAGTTACAAACGGAAAAAAATTACTTTTGCTACTTATAAAAATAGTATACTTTTGATATATAGACAACATGATATTCATTATTAATTATTAAACTTTTATATCAATATTTTTTTAGCTTCTAGCGGTTAGTGTGATAATTATTGATTTTTTTTTTCATTTATATGTTTAAAACGTAAAATTTATATCTGCGGAATAAAAAGGTTATTCCTTTCACTAGATAAAAAGTAAAATACTAACTAACTAACCATTACTCCGTCTCCCCGAAGGGGAAGGTAGAAAGAATGAAGCGCCACATTTTTCTTTCCTGGCATACTACTTCCAATTTTTAACATTCATACATCGTGTCATGCACGCACGTCAATTTCTCCGACTCCTTACGTGGCTTATATTCAATCTTGGTCTTCCTCTATTACGAGTTCCGTTTACATCGTTAACATTTACCTTCTCTTCGTACTACTTACTCTCAGAGTAAAATACTAATTCAGCTTATAAATATAAAATAATAAAACACTTTTTTTATAATGATTAATTGTATCTCAATAGAGACAATAGATGACATTTGAAAATGTAAAGATAAGCGTGGGATCCTAGCATATATACAAGTTCCAAAAATTTGTCAGACGTGGTGGTCATAAGAAAGGCGGAACGGGGAATGTTGTTAAACATAAAGCGATCGCTCAACCCAACCAATGATAGATCATAAGTCCTGTAAGCGCCTCGGCCACCACATTCTGTTACCAGAAAACAATTTACATCTTCGTATCTATTGAGATACAATTAATCCTTAAAAATATAAAAAATTATCCGCAATGGGTAAAATCCAGTATTTTTCTACAAGAATTTGTATACATTCAAAATGTTGTAAAAAAACAATTTGTATTTAACCACGGTATGCTTATTATAATTGATGCCAACTAGTTTCACTTGGACCCAAGCTTCATCAGAACAATATACTAACTGTAATTACATTGCCCTGATGAAGCTTAAGACATAGTGAAACTATTTGGCATCAATTATAATAACCATACCGTGATTAAATACAAAGTGTTTTATTATTTTATATCTATACGTTTTAAATATCGAACCACAAAATGAATACTTCATTTAAATATTTCTTCGTCTTATTCTTCTTTTGATTGACGATCTTGAGATCTGTTTACGCAGGATATCAACTTTCTTCCTGTGATGAAGACGACCAACCCTCTCTCCATCTACTTGACGGTCGTCCTGGTGATCGACGGCCCTCTGGAATCTCGTGCATCACGATCTAAGGAATTCTTGCTGGATCCATTCTTTAGACGATCCATTTAAATACGAATTATATAAAATATCGTCAGAGGACAATACTGACCCAGTTGGAAAACCCTGCTCTAAAAAAATAAACACATGTTTTCAAAGGTTTTGTTGTAGAAAAAATAAATATTGTTAGTATTTTTTGTCTCCGGCTGGCTTATGTTTGATAGTTCCGATGGACCGAAGGGTAGAATGTAAGTATATCATTTATGATTCACGAGCAATTTCATCGTCCCCGACGTAATCCAGGTGGGTGCCACCCCCTAAATCAGATGGAAACTTCTGCCCCTCGGGCGAGGATGCTGCTAGCATTTCCCGTAAATACGTGTGATGCTTGGCTACAACTTCGGCTTTACCGTTTACTACACGCGTCCTGGATATTACACCACTTGTGAGAAGCTCTAATGATAATGGAAAGTTACATAAGAGATTGCTTTGCGAGTCTTGTTTTATTTACATTACTATCTCGTCAACTATCGTACACGCACACAAACATATAATACTATGTCACGACTTTGTAAAAATTGTCTTCAAAAATAAAAGTGCTTAAAAATATATATATAAACCCTATTTGCTAACTAACTAACAAACCATCACGCCGTAGGCAGAGAGGATGGATCGCCACATTGTTTTATCCTGACATAAATCTCGCGCCTCTTCTACATTCACACATCGTGACATGCACGCTCGTCTATGGCCAATACTTCGAACATGGCCGCCTTTCAGTAATTGATTAATTTAGTCATGCCATGTCTTCCTTGGCCTTCCTCGACTTCTTTTTCCATTCACACTACTTGTGTATATCTTTTTAACCATTCTTCCCTCATCTATTCGTTCCATCTGTCCAAACCATCTTAGTGACCTTTTCTTAATTTTATTTATCACGCATTCATCCGCCTTACATTCCTTTCTTACTTCATAATTAATGTTCTATCGTACATTGTTTTTCCGCACATCCTTCTTAATGACCTCATTTCTACGGCATTTATCCTACTTTCATCTTTCTTCTGCTAACTCCAAGCTTCACTTCCATACAAAAGGGTCGGGACTAGAACTCGTGGACGTGTAAATTACCGCAATGTTCCCTTTATAATGTACTTTTTTTCAGTCTGTTTTTATTTCATTGTATTAACAATTGAATTATTACTTTTTGCTTTACTTGCTCTAATTTATACATTCTTCCTTTTCAAATACCATAACTTTAGACTTTGACAAGTTCATTGCAAGGTCAACTTATTACATGCTTCGTACATTCTTGACACTAGGACTTGTAGATCGTCCGTGCTGTCAGCGATTAAAACAGGGTCGTCTGCATATAGCAAACAGCAATAGGACATAGAGGATTCCCACCGCTTACCCGAAGTTTTTATAAGCAAACGGCGCCTTTCATCAGCTTCGCTCATTCAATCCCTAGGCCCGTTCCTCGTCCATGCAGGACTTAAAAATTAAACTCGTAGGGGAGATGTAGGTAATGGGAGTCACTTAAGCGAGAATTGAAAAAAAAAAAAACTATTAGTTAACTATTTATTGCTTAAGCCTTATTATAAACTTTAGTTATTAAACTAATTATTGAGATCACCTTTAATCACTTTGGCTTTTTGCTTTTGGAACAATAATCATTTAAAAAAAAACAGGTTTGACCACCATTGCCCACATCTGTTGGCAATGGTGATCAGCATGTTGGCAATGGGGGTCAACACAAATCGTACACATAATTGCAAACTGAGTCCCACCCAGTGCAATCTGAATGAGCCCAAAGCCCACAAGAAGTGCACTGGAACCACATCTCATTATCTCGCCCGAATTCGCCGCATACAAGACATTGGTTGTCAGAATCTTCTGCATCATCGTTTTTGTCGTCCTGGTACAAGTCATCAGTGTTCATATCTGACGCTGAAGTATTGTTCGATTCCAACAGAATTTTTTTCTTGATCTATTTTTTTCGCGTACCTCTTCTGAAGACTCGAAAATGGGATGTTCATTGTTTTCGCGGCTTTTCTTATTGAATAACCTTGTTCATCGATGAGCTCCACGGCCTTTTTCAGGTTAGCTATAGACCAGTTAGCCTTATTTGTCTTTCTAGGACGAACGTTCGGTATCTACAAACCAAAAATAAGATTATTTTATCGAAGACAGGAAATGTTAACAATAAGGGTCACCTGACTCCGATTGCCTACATCGGTAAAAAAGAGAAAAAACCTACCTTGACATAAAAGTAAAAGTGATAGTGGTAAAATGAGTTTGAAATCACGATCTAAAATGCTTTAGTCACAAAGAAACACTCAGTAGTTTGATCTTTACCTTCGGATTTGTCCACTCGAAAAATTAGATCAGAAGGGCCCGAAAACTTGTTACGTCTACCACTCTCTAGCACGTGATGCGAACTGAGTAAGCTGCCTACCGCGTATGTTACCGGCAAACAGCTAGCGTATGACGTCACTGAAACCGCCATCACGCGTATTGTTTTCGAATTAAAGGGGTGACTCCCATTGCCAACTGACTCCCATTGCCTACATCTCCCCTACATATGTAAGAAATCAAGAGGGATTCGGGTCACGTTTAATCTGCTCCTATTTTCCTCTATGTCCCACCGTACATGCAAATTACACATTAAAAAAATACATAAAATATTCCTAGCGAAATACAAAAAATGGATACGGGATTATTATTAACGAGTATTTTTTTTATACAACCGG
Source organism: Lepidostoma basale (assembly GCA_022606425.2). NCBI lineage: Eukaryota > Metazoa > Arthropoda > Insecta > Trichoptera > Lepidostomatidae > Lepidostoma > Lepidostoma basale. The sequence continues at coordinate 32,885 of JAHDVF020000981.1, forward strand.
TCGTTTGAATCCAATTACTGTATAAAATTTGCTTTTAACTATTATATTGATTCTCATGACATGTGATAGTTTTTATTGTTTTTTTTTTTTTTTTAAAACCCAATTGGGTTATATGGATACATTTTTAGATCTTACTATTGATTATACAAGATGGATCGGCCATGTAATACGTCAAGAAGGTCTCTTGCATGCCATAATGGAGGGTATGATCGAGGGGACAAACTCTAGGGGACGCCCACGCCGAGAGTACCTGGAGGACCTGTTGGTGGACGTGCGCTGCTCATCATATGCAGATTTCAAAAGAGCCGCACAAGACAGGGAAGAATGGAAGAGAATAATAGAGGAAAAAGCTGCAAACCAATCCCAGGATTGAAACCAGAGAAGAAGATTGATTATGTATTGTTTCAGATATATTTTATATTGAGTTGTAGTGAGACTCCTTGTGTCTTTTGGTAGTTCATTGTAAAGTTTCAGTCCATTGTTCAATATCCTTGATTGTCCTGTCTTAGTTCGTGCATTCGGTAAGTGATATCTGTCACAGTTCCTGGCCCAGTGTCTGTGTATGTATGAATTTTTAGTTCATTTGTAGCTGCTGTCTGTTGTCTTTTCCATGGTCACTCTATGTACAATTTTTAAGGTCTCATATTTGGTCAGGTCTGATATTGTTCCAACTTCGAACATAAATAAAACTATGACTACTTCCACATTTGTCTTTATTTCGACAGTGACCGGTTTCGCTAGGCTGACTGGTGGTAGAAATTATTAAAAAACATCGAATTATTTCATTATTGTATAAAGTGAAATTCAATCAAGAGATTTCAGTAAAATCATTTGATTATCTTAAAAACGCTTACCAGTGTATTTGTTACAAAATGAATATGAAAAATATAAATTCGTTAAGAGCCTTGAGATTTATAAGCAGTGGTTATGAATCAGCTGTTATCTCGTGGGCACTGGTGTCGGGAGTAGGGTGGGGGGAGATGGTGAGGGGCGCTGACCGTTGGCGGCGCCACTGAGACGCAGCGGCGGTTACTATGGCAACTCCGCCCGCCATGACACATAGGAGAAATGAGCGGGAAACAAGAACATCGTATATCAAAACACTTTAATTAGAAAATGACGAGTTATTTTGTACTATTAAATTAGCGTTGTTATTAGTTTATTCGTAACATGATTTGTTCACAAAAGAAAATATGTATTCAATGTAAAATTTACTAGGTAGATAGTCACATATTTATGATCCAATACGTAGTCACACTTCTTCTTCTTCTTTCGGTGCCGTGTCAAATCTCCCCAACGTTGGCGATCACTACAGCAAATGCATCTCTATTCTACGCCACTTGGAACAGGTTCTAAACTCTTGTTATTCCTGTCCACTCTTGGATGTTCCGCAGCCAGGACAGCTGCCTTCTACCAACTCCCCGACGTCCCTCCACTTTACCCATTAATATCAGTCGAAGGAGGTGGTATTTTTCTTTAGCACATGACCCAAATATGAGACGTCACACTTACGCACTTCTAATTCATTACTACACAATCTAACGATTTTACTGAAATCTTTTGATGGAAGTTCATTTTAAATATGATAATAATGAAATGAAACGATATACGACTACTTCCACTTTTGTCTGTATTCGACAACAACCGGTTTCGGCAGGCTATCTGGCATTGACTGACTGTAGACATTTTCTGATGATGCCACGGCAAAGTGAAACGTGAAAGCATTACAAAGAAAAAAATACATATTTTTTCTCTTGTCCATAATTTACAATGTATCATGCTACATTAATTACTTTAAATACTGCACCTACTACTACCTTCTGTTCCATTAGCGTGGGTATATAAACAGCAACGCGTTTGATTCTCGCTACATTTGATAATGCCTTAGCAAGGTGAAATATATTATTTCCATAAAATATAAATAAACTACTGAACAGACGTTTTCGTATTTGAAGACCTTCGTACCAGGGAGGCGAGATATGATTGCCACACTGAAGGTCCCGGGTATAAATCCCGGCGATGACAGTGTAATTCTCACACTGTCTTTGATCTGGAGTTCACGCGACAATATAAATGGCGATATATTAGCAACCTATCACATGTCATGAGAATCAATAGCTAAAACAAATTGTATACAGTAATTGGGTTCATACGACCTGTTGAATACAAACAAAAATATCAAATGTAAAATCAAAAGTTTTGATGATTTAATATGAAGTTTTACATCGTTGTTTAAGAAACAATAAATAAATGTAATAATAATACATTTCTAATATTTGTAACTAAACCACTTTATTTGCTATTAACATAAAACCGGTTTCGCTCCGGCCGAAGCTTGGTCTGTTATCCTGACGAAGCTCCGGCGGGAGCGAAACCGGTTTGTGTTAATAGCAAATAAAGTAGTTTAGTTACTAATATTAGAAGTGTATTATTATTATATTTAACAATGTCACACCGCAAATTAAGTTTCCGTAAGTTTAATAAGTAAATTAATGAATAATTTGGATTTTTGGATTTTTTGTGTGTGGATTAAACATTTAGGCATGAATATGAAACTAGCTGCATTCAAATTCTTAAGTTTGTGGTGTAATATTCTTAAGTGTAATATTTTGTAGGGGTTGTCTCCAACATACGCGTGCATACACAATATGCATACGTATGGTACGACGTGATGTGTATACAGAATTCATATAATTGGATCTAGTGATGCAAAAGCTATTATTTATTATGCATAATAAACAAAAGAAAATAGAAAATAAAGTCTAAAAAATTGTAAACAAAAACATGTAAATATGTTTTATTATTAAACTAACTAACTAACCACCCGCCGTCTCCCCGAACGGGTAGGCAGAAAGAATGGACTGCCACACTTTTCTTTCCTGACATATTTCTCTCGCTTCCTCAACATTCATACATCGTGTCATGCACGCGCGTCGATTTCTCTGACTCCTCACACGGCCGACATTCAATATTTGATTTTTTTGATCGTGCCACGTTTTCCTCAGTCTTCCTCTATTACTGGTAAAATATTAATATAAATATTAATTATAAATACAAAAATAAAATAATATATAATACATATTTACTTTTTATCTTAGAAAGGCGAAACATGTCATTTCCATAAAACATAATAAGCTTCTAGAAAGCAGACGTTTTCAATTATTATTTATTGTTTCTTGAACAATGCTGTTTAACTCCATATTAAATTTGGTACATTATACGAATGAAAATGTCTGTTTTCTAGAAGTTTTATTATAATATGTTTTATGTGAATCACATGTTTCACCTGTCTAAGATATCATCAAATGTTATTTGATAAAGCCTTAGATAGGCGACACTTTTTTTAATGCCTTAGACAGGCGAAACATGTCATTCACATAAAATATAATAAAACTTCTGGAAAACAGATGTTTTCATTCGTATTAATTAATTTACATTATTGTTTATTGAACAACAGATATTATTATTATGTATACTGTATTCTATTTTCAAAATTAATTAAACATGTTCGGATATGTCATTATTTATTCATGTTATTTCGCAAACCAATTTTACGTAGGACACCTAAATGTATTTTTAAATTGCCGAAATATCTCTGCATTCGAATAATCCAGGGCGGAAAAGTGTGTATTTCCATGGACAAGTCCCCTGTTACCCATCCATGGAAAATGCTCATTTTTTACTGCACATGTCTCGCGGGCAGTAAAACTGTAAATTTGCATATTCAAATTTAAAAAAGAATTCTAGTGCGATTGTTTTCATTTCCGTTAGAAACAGAGCCGGAGTTATAATTATTGGCAAACAGCATGGGAGATCATCGCATACTTTACATTGTCGATTTTGTGTAGAAAATAAAACGCTTTTATTGATATTTAGTATGAATGAAAACGTCTGTTTTCTAAAAGTTTCACTAGGTTTTATATAAATTACCCAATTCACCTTACTAAGTCATTATCAAATGATCATGTTCACTAATAATAACGATGTTTTTTTAATAACTACTTCCACGTTTATTTTTATTACGACAGCGACCGGTTTCGCCAGGCTCGCTGGCATTAACAGACTGGACCAACCAAAGACTGTAGTGAGCCTGTCGAAACCGTCCACTGTCAAAATACAGACAAAAAAAGAAGTTGTTCTTTAAATACATAGTTTTATTAAATTATTATTTAAAATGATCTTCCATTAAGAGATTTCAGTAAAATCATTTGGTTTTGCAAATGTTAACATTTGATTATGTCTTTCCATAAAATACAATAATTAATCGTCGTCAATACTATTTAATATCTAATCTTAAATTAAATATCATTATTCAATGAAACAATAAATAACCTTTTGTAGATATAGAATATATTTTTTCAAGTAAATCATAATAAACTTATAATAATTATATAACATCGAAAAAAAATTGCTTTGAGTCGTAGTCATGCTCTCAATCAACACAAGAATATTAAGTTATTTCTCAATTGGCGTATTGTACTCTTGAAAGGACGCTAAATATCGAAAGATACGCTAATTATCATATTTTATTGATTGGCGCCTTGATATTTGCCTAACGTTTGAACCGATTGTTTCGCCGGCCCTGTTTTCACTCATCTCACGCACGTTCTGTCCTAGGAGAGTGGAAGGGATGATAAATGGCAGTAACGTTTATGGGGTAGTAAAAGAAAACGCATTAAAGTATACGTATTCGAAGAGCTTTCTTATTAATAAAGCGTGCAAAGAAAACGAGAAATTAATTCCTTTCTATTTGTGGTTATTAAAAACGCTCGTAATATTTAACGTACTAAAATAGTATTGTTTAAAAATACATAACCAAACATCTGTGTTCAATAATAATTAAATAAAACGAGGTTTTTTAACTACTTCCACTTTTGTCTTTATTTAGACAGCTGTCTAAATAAAGACAAAAGTGGAAGTAGTTAAAAAACATCGTTTTATTTAATTATTATTTAAAATGAACTTCCATCAAGAGATTTCAGTAAAATCATTTGATTATCTGTGTTCAAATAAAGTTCATCTGAGGAGTTTTGCCTCTCTGTGAATAAAAGAACTCGTGAACGAAAACATCGTGAATGATCCATTGTTTTGGCCGAACTATACACTTTTGAGAATGTCGCGACAGCTGTTTCGCCAACCGATTGCATTATCAGGTGTCACAAACAACACCTTATGATGCCAACATGTTGTTTGTAACACTTCTACAACTTTTCGGCTCTACATCCCGGTGTGGGACTCGGCTTCCTCCACAACGGTCCTCCTCTGACTTCGGTCCCTGGCCATCTCTCTCCATTCCTCAGCTCTTTCCATTTTCTCCCAATTTTCTCCCACGCAATCCGCCTATCATTTTCTTTTCTTTCTCTGGCATTCTTGGCCGGCCCGCCGTAAGCGTTGAAACTTACATAATCTCACTACTGTTTCCTGTTTAATCAGTACTTCAAGTTCAATATTAATTTAAAGTTTGTAACAAGTTGTTTGTATCACCTGATGCTGCCAACTTCGGTTGGCGAAACAGCTGTCGCGACATTCTCAAAAATTAATAATAAAAAATATGATATTGTAACAATGTTGTATATTTTAACATTGTAACATGTAAACTTAATGACGATTTCAGGTTATTTATTTTTTCTTGAATAATAATATAAAATTCCATATTAAATAATTAATACGAATAAAAATGTCTGTGTTTAGAAATTTTATTATAATTTCGCCTATATCGCCCCTGAATCATTATCAAATTGATTCTTTTCACATTTGATAATACCTTAGACAGGCGAAACATGTCATTTCCATAAATTAAATTATAATTAAACTTCTATAAAACAGACGATTTCATGCTTTTTAATAATTATTTCGGGTGTTTTTTGCTCTTATGAAGCCCGATTACGTACCTACATATGAAAGCTATTGGATTTTAAATTTTAAAATCTTTAACATTATACAAATATATTTTATTGGCGAATATAAAGTCCCTTAATAACCCTTTAAAACAAGAACGTTTTTTTTACATAAACAGAATTGTGTTATAGTTCTAAGTAATGTTTCTTTAGTATAATCATCGCAAAAGGTCATATCACCCTTCGATTTTCTTGAAATAACACAAGGGGATGTATAGCCAAACAAAATGGTTTGGGATACAGAACAAGGGTAAGTTGGAACAGTCGGGAAGACGGGAAGTAACAAGTTACTGGAAG